>WFAB01001416.1:0-17500 GCA_018977245.1 Lethenteron camtschaticum | reverse complement strand
GGTTGCTGAGGAGATGGAGTCTGCCTCAGTCGTCCGCGATTACAAATCCGAATTTAACGCCATCAAAAAGTAACCTGTACCGCCACACCTATTACCATCATGATGGAAAAAAACGGCGATCCAATCTCCGACCCCCAGGAACAGTGTTTGCAGATTTGCTGAGCATTCTGTGAGGTTTGGGTAGAAAATAAATCTCTCAGCCTAGAAAATATGGGNAAAAGTGGGGATGACCCTGCTGAGGCTGCGGTGCCTCAAATATTGAAGTCACCCCCTGTGAGTGGCTGGCTGAGGTGCCAGCTGTTGAGGAAGTACTGAAGGCGATCCAGAGTCTGAGACCAGGAAAGGTGCCAGGCAGAGATGATCTCCCAAGCGAAATGCTGAGGGAGGGTGACGTTTGTGCACAGACTGCCCTACATGACATCATACTGAAGGCGATCCAGAGTCTGAGACCAGGAAAGGTGCCAGGCAGAGATGATCTCCCAAGCGAAATGCTGAGGGAGGGTGACGTTTGTGCACAGACTGCCCTACATGACATCATACTGAAGGCGATCCAGAGTCTGAGACCAGGAAAGGTGCCAGGCAGAGATGATCTCCCAAGTGAAATGCTGAGGGTGACGTTTGTGCACAGACTGCCCTACATGACATCATACTGAAGTCGATCCAGAGTCTGAGACCAGGAAAGGTGCCATGCAGAGATGATCTCCCAAGCGAAATGCTGAGGGAGGGTGACGTTTGTGCACAGACTGCCCTACATGACATCATAACAAGTCTGGGCCACTGGACGGGTTCCGCAGGATTGGAAGGATGCCCTGGTGGTCCCCCTCGTTAATGTANCACTACAGGGGCATCTCACTCCTCAGTGTGCCGGGAAAGGTCCTGGCAAGGATTATACAGTAATCTCTCACCACTTTGCGGTTCAAGTTTCGCGGCCACAGTGCATCGCGGATTTTTCGAACTGATTTAAAGGCCTCATTATACCTGTGCAGTAACACCATCATCATCATCANTCATCATCACATTCATCGAACTGCACAGGTCTGTCATCGTCGTCATTGTCATTGTCGTCGTCATTACTGGAGTCAAGTCTCAGGATACTACTGTCATTGGTGAGTGTAGAACACCATTATACGTATCGTATGAGAGACTGAATGTATAATATTAAGGTTTTATAATTAAATAGATTTAAGTAAAATATATATATAAAGTATAAATATACACATTTTAAACATTCTGGTACCCACACACACATATACGGAAATTCCTAGGGGGCCAATCCTACTTCGCGGATTTTCACCTATCACGAGGGGTTCCGGTCCCCATTAACTTCGATAAACGAGGGATCACTGTAATCCTTAATTATTGAACATCGCCTTGCCAGGCACGCTGAGGAGAGGCTTTCAGAGCCCCAATGTGGTTTCAGGCCAGGGCGGTCCTGCACAGATGCCATATTGTTTGTGTGTCTCCACCAGCAGAAATGTAGAGAATTCCAACAGGACTACTTTATTCAGACGGTCAAGGCCTATGCTACCATCAGTAGGCCTGGGCTCTGGGTTGTTCTTCGTGCTTTTGGAGCCCCTGACCCTCTGCTCACAATCATTGAGGACCTTCATGATGGTGAGCGGGCCCGGTAAAACTACGTGGCCGGGAGTCGGAGCCATTCCCTGTTCACCTTGGGTGCGACAGGGATGTCCTCTGGCTCCCACATTATTTAACTATTTTGACCACGTAGTTCGTGAAGCCTTCAATGGCTGTACCGGAGGAATTTCCATCTGGTACAGATACAATGGGAGGCTGATCGATGCCCGGGTGGAGTCAAGGATGGCTCCCTTTTGATCAACCATGTATGCCGATGATCTGGTAATTGCTGCTCACTCAGAGGATGGGGGCAGTTGTGGAGAGAGTGGAGAGTTTCCCATACCTGGGCAGTGTGCTCATGACCGGCTCCGGAGGTCTCACTCTGAATCAGTTGAGCGTCATTATCTTTTTATCGGTTGCGTAACGCTGTGTGGAAGCTACCTGGTCTGTCGCTACACACGAAGCTTTGGGTCTTCTCGGCCACGGTCATTCCCTCCCTTCTCTACGCTTGCCAAACACGGACCCCCCTATTGGAACATTTAGGATGCCCTGCCTATGATCCATCCTGGGTTTAACCAGCAGACTGGATTGTGCGAGGAGCTCACAAATCCTTGAAAGATCTGGGCAAAGTCCCATCGGTGAGGTCCTCCGGCAGGCAAGGCTGCGTTGGCTGGGCCATGTAGCCCACATGCCCAGCCACCGCATGCCTAAACAGCTTTTGTTCGGCCGGATCGAGGGGGCTAAACGGGCGCGGCACGGGCTAGAGAAGAGATGGAGTGATGTGGTACAGGAGGACGTGGAGCTGAGTGGACTTGCCGATGACCGGTACCAGCGGTGTCAAGATCGGCCTCTGTGGAGGCTCGTGAAGGACGCTACTGGGCATTTGGAGGCAGTCGCCCTCCAACAACAATGGAGGGCGGAGGAGCGACGCTCACAACAACGAGCGGAGCGCCGGGTGGATAAATCAAAGCAAGTTGGCACAGTAGGGGCACAGGTGGTGCATCAGCCAGTCATCTCAGTCGACCCGTGGCACCTGGTTCTGCCCAGTGACCTCCTGCCAGCGGGCGTTCGACACTTCACGTGATAGCCTCAAGGTGCACATGGCCTGGCACAAGCGTCGTGGTGACATCACCGCCACTTAGTGGCGAATGGCGGTTGTTGTTGTGCGAGTGTCTGTGTGCGTGATGAAAGTTGCGAGAGAGAATTTCATCATCTCATGCAGCTGGTGGTGACGACGATGATGATGTCGGTGGCGATGACGATGTTGATGTTGGTGATGATGATGTTGTTGGCGATGACGATGTTGATGATGTTGGTGATGTGCGTCTCACTCAGCGCTGCGCCCCTCCTCCATCCTCCTCCTCCTCTCTTCCTCCTCCTCCGCTTGCCGGCGGCCTCTCATGGCGTTACATCGCGAGGCCTGTACCCACTGCTCCATCGCTTCTCCTACATCACCACCATCAACATCACCATCATCATCATCACCACCACCACCATCATCATCATTATCACTCACATTATCATCATTAACACCAACACCTTCAACATTTCCATAATTAACATCAACATTGTCATCATCAGTATCCAGATCAAGGTTCTTTCGGTAAAGTCATTTAGGTAGAAATAAAAGAAAATCAAACAAATCACGACGTTTCGATCTTGAGCGAGTGGTGAACGTGTCTGTGAGTGGTGAGTGGGTGAGTGAACGTGTGTGTGAGTGAGTGGGTAAGTGGGTGGATGAATGGATGGGTGGGTCAGTGTGTGAATGAATGAGTGAATGCACGTATGTGTGAGTGGGACAGTGGGTGAGTGAGTGGGTGAACATGCATGTGAGTGGTGACTGAGTGGATGAGTGAACGTGTGTGAGTGGTGAGTGGGTGAACATGCATGTGAGTGGTGAGTGGGAGAGTGGGTCAGCGAGTGGGTGAACGTGTAAGTGGTGAGTGGATGAGTGAGTGGGTGAGTGGATGAACGTGTGAGTGAGTATGTGTGTGAGTGGTGAGTGAATGTGTGTGAGTGGGAGTGAGTGGTGAGTGAGTGTGTGAGTGGTGGATGAGTGTGTGTGAGTGGGNGTGTGAGTGAGTGGTGAGTGTGAGTGAATGAGTGTGGAGTGGATGAGTGGTTGGTGAAGATGTGTGTGAGTGGGTGGGTGAGTGAGTGGTGAGTGGATGTTCTCGCCTACTTCAGCATATTCTCGCTGTGGTTGTCCCACATGATTAAGATTGCTTGTGTTGCGATCGAAACGTCGCGATTCGTTCGATTTTATTTTATTAGTCGACCGACGTGGACTTTACAAAAAAACCAAAGAGTATGGATTCCTGCAGTCACGAAAGCTTCAAATCAAAACAGTACAGGACTAATATGGTAACCATTAGTATGATGGTGATGGAGGTCACGGGACAGACCAGCAGGTGTCATGGGTAGTCTGCTGTGCCAGGCTAGGTGCATGAGCTCACGACAGACTGAGCGGCTGATGCAACCACCAGTCCCCTACCGTGCCAGGCTGGTGCACCAGCTGTACCCCTACTGTTCCAACTCGCTGCGTTTTATCGCCCGGCGCTCCGCTCGTTGTTGTGAGCGTCGCTCCTCCGCCCTCCGTTGTTGTTGGAGGCGACTGCCTCCAGCTGCCCAGTAGCCTCAGGTGCACTAGCCGCACCGCCCGGTAGCCTCAGGTGTACTAGCCGCACTGAGTAGCAGCAGCAGCATCCTTTCACGTATTGTCAAATATCGCCGTGTAAACATCGCCACCCACATCACCACCCACATCACCACCATCACCACACCATCACCACCCACATCACCACCACATCACCACCATCATCACCACCACCATCAACCACCATCACCATCACCCAACTCACCACGTTCTCAGCAAGTTCAGAATCGTCACTTTCACCATCATCATCTTCACTATCATCATCATCATCTTCACCATCATCTTCACCATCACCGTCGTGGTGATGGTCTGGGTTCATGATGTCATCACTGCCATCACTGGCATCGCCGCCACCATCACCGACATCACCATCGCCATCGTTACCAATATCACCAGTGATGTCAAGCGATCTGTATACCAAAGTGGGTACTGGACAAACATCAACATCATCATCAGCGTTATTGCCATCATCAACATCATCAGGTCAACACCATCATCACCACCACCAATACCAACACCCGCCATTCGCCACGAAGTGACGGTGAAGTCACCACGGCGCCTGTGCCAGGCTATGTGCACTTTGAGACTATCACGTGAAGTGTCGAAGGCTCTCTGGCAGGAGGTCACGGGACAGACCCAGCAGGTGCCATGAGTTGTACTGCTGTGCCAGGCTAGGTGCAGGAGGAGGTGGTCAAGGGACAGACCCTCAGATGCTACAGGTCGACTGAGATGACCGGTAGATGCACCACCTGTGCCTCCTACTGTGCCAACTCGCTGCATTTTAGCCGCCCGGCGCTCCACTCGTTGTTGTGAGCGTCGCTCCTCCGCCCTCCGTTGTTGTTGGAGGGCGACTGTAGCGTCCTTCACGAGCCTCCTCCACAGAGGCCGATCTTGACACCGCTGGTACCGGTCATCGGCAAGTCCACTCAGCTCCACGTCCTCCTGTACCACGTCACTCCATCTCTTCTCTAGCCCGTGCCGAGCCCGTTTAGCCCCCTCAATCCGGCCGAACAAAAGCTGTTTAGGCATGCGGTGGCTGGGCATGCGGGCTACATGACCCAGCCAACGCAGCCTTGCCTGCCGCCATCACCACCATTATCACCAATACCACCACTACCACCACTACCGCCACCACTACCACCACCACCGCCACCAAATAGAAAGATCTCCCTATAGCCTTAACAGACTGTTGGGCAAGTGCTGTTAGCGAGCACCTATGAAGGCTACCGGCACTGTGGCACACGAGAGGGGGTGGCCAGCACCACGCCCGGCCGCCTTTGTCTCTCCAGTGCTAGCGACGTTTAATACACACCGCACCAGCTACTCATTTGAGGCCGAGCCGATCTAGGGGAGGCCCAGGACCGGTTCAGATAATTGTCACCGGTGTTGTCGGCCGTGAGTGGAATCGAACTCGGGTCGCCGGGTTCGTAGCGCAGCGTAGCGCTGACCACTACACCACCGCTCCCATCACCACCACCATCATCACCATCACCACCATCATCACCATCATCACCATCATCACCATCATCACCACCATCACCACATCACCACCNCCACCATCATCACCATCATCATATCATCATCACCACCACCATCATCATGACCATCATCACCATCACCACCATCACCAGTTCAGATCATCACCATCACCACCATCACCACCATCATCATCACCACATCACCACCACCACCACATCACCATCATCATCACCACCATCATCACCAGAATCACCATGTTGTTTGTCATCACCACCCATNATCACCATCATCATCATAACCATCATCATCACATCATCACCACATCACCACCACCACCATCACCAGGTCACCACCAATTACCCCACCATCATCACATCATCACCATCACCATCACCACCACACCATCACCGCNACCGCNATCACCATCATCACCACCATCATCATCATCACCATCATCACCACCACCACATCACCACCATCATCATCATCACCATCACCGCCACCATCACCATCATCACCACCATCATCATCATCACCATCATCACCACCACATCATCACCACCATCACATCATCACCATCACCGCCACCGCCATCACCATCATCACCACCACATCATCATCACCATCATCACCACCACCATCATCACCACCACTACACATCACATCATCACCATCATCACCACCACCATCATCATCACCACCACCATCACCACCACCNTCACCNTCACCATCACATCGCCACCATCATCATCNCCACCACATCAACCNTCACCATCACCATCACCATCATCACCACCATCNCCACCNTCACACACCNTCACCATCGCNACCNNCACCACCATCATCAACCATCACCACTCATCACCAGTCACCACCATCACCATCACCATCATCACCATCACCACCAACCATCATCACCACCAACCACCACCNTCACCACCATCATCACCACCCTCACCACCNTCACCACATCATACCACCATCACCATCACCACCATCACCATCACCGCCACCATCACCATCATCACCACCATCACATCACACCATCATCACACCACCATCATCACCACCAACACATCATCATCATCACATCACCGCCACCGCCATCACCATCATCACCACCATCATCATCATCATCATCACCACCACCATCATCACCACCACCATCATCATCATCACCATACACACCATCCCACCATCACATCACCACCACCGTCATCACCATCACCACTCATCAACCATCATCATCACCACCACCATAGACACACATCNCCACAACACCACCATCACCACCACCACCATCCATCATCACCACCATCACCACCATCACCACCATCACCACCATCATCACCATCACCATCATCACCACCACCATCACACACCATCATCACCCACCATCCCACACTCACCACCATCCANCNCCATCACCACATCACCATCACCACCACCAGTGTCACCACCATCACCGCTCACCTCCAGGTATGGCCCTGTCAGCTCCACTGTAGAGACACACACCACCACACCACCACCGCCACATTTATTTCGACTGCAGGACAGGGACGCGTTACACGGCCAAACGTTGCAAGACAAAAAGAGACGGGGTGCAACATAGACGGACGTACAGACAGATAGACACACACAGATAGACACACTTAGAGACAGACAGACACACAGATAGACACACTGATAGACACAGATGGACAGACACACAGAGCACAGATAGACACACAGAGACAACAGACACACACACAGACACACACACACAGACACACCACACACAGNTACAGACACACACACAGATAGNCACACACAGATAGACGTACAGAGACACGTATGAGTGGAGAAAGCCACACAGGGTCTGACNACTTCCTCCACTGAGGCTCCACACACCTCAGATACAGTGAGACAGACATACACACAGATAGACACAAAGACACACACAGATAACACACACACNGACACACAGATAGACACACACACACACACAAATAGACACACAGAGACACAGACACACACACAGATAGACACACACAGACGCACAGAGACACACACATATACACACACAGATAGACACACACATAGATAGACACACACAGACACACACACACACACACACACACAGATAGACACACACAGAGACAGGTGTGATGAGAAAGCCACACAGGCTGACACTTCCTCCACTGAGGCACACAATCACCTAGACACAGTGAGACAGACACACAGATAGCACACACAGACACAGAGACACACACAGAGACACAACACACACACAGATACAGATAGACACACNGAGACATAGACAACACACACACAACACAGAGNCACACACACACAGATAGNCACACACAGACACACAGACNCACNCACAGNCACAGACACACAGATGACACAGACACACACACAGACACACACACACATAGNCAACACACAGACACACACACACAGATACACACACAGATACAGACACACACACNGAGACACACAGACACACACACAGACACAGAGTGACNCAGCAGNGAACACACACNCACACACACACACACACACACAGACAGACACAGATACACACACAGATACACAGACACACACNGATAGACACACACAGATAGACACACACACACAGACACACATNCAAGACAGACACACACACAGACATAGACACACACNGATAGACACACACACACACAGATAGACACACACAGAGACACGTATGAGTGGAGTATACAGCCACTCACATGGATTATTAGACGCGCACGCGAAACACGAATAAGGTTAATTTGCGTAGAATGTAAATAATAAAGATAAAACATTATATTATTTTATTATTTCCCTTCTACGTGACTTTACCGAAAGAACCAAGAAGATGAATCCCTGCTGCAGTCACGAAAGAAGCTTCAAATCGAAAGTTAAGTCGATTTGAAAATTAACTTTTAAAAGTTATTTCGCCCAACTTGTCTTGCAAACCGCACAAACTCACTCGCGGCCGCCTCTTGAGGACGACCATCGATGTTATCCTCTCGCTCGCGCTGCGAACTAATTGTTAAATGTTGTTAAATGTATCGTGACACTCGCTCAATGCGACGACGTTTAAATTGTACCGCCTCAAGATGGCGGGGNCCGTTGGTTGTCGCTGAGGGGAAGGTGAAAAGCGCGGGAAAAAAAAGCGCGGGAAAAAAGCGCGGGAAAAATCACCATGGCAACTGCACGGAGCTCGCTCCCCATTGGTCGAGACGTTCTAGCCAATGGGAAGTGCTGCTGGCACCCGCTGTTGCCATGCGGGAGCCGACCAATCAGAATCGGAGCTGCGGGATGAATTAAATCCGACAATCTGCGAAGCTCTTCGCCACTGATGGCATCAGTAACAGGATCAGAGAGTTTATTTAGACCGCGGGAGGAGTTAAATCTGAGATGCTGTGAAGCTCTTTGACACAGAGATGGTTTAACGTTGAGGCTCACCCTTACCAAGATGGCCTCTCCAAGCTAATTAACGTTGGGACTCACCCTTACCAAGATGGCCTCTTGAAGTTAATTAACGTTGGGACTCACCCTTACCAAGATGGCCTCTCCAAGCTAATTAACATTGGGACTCACCCTTACCAAGATGGCCTCTCCAAGCTAATTAACATTGGGACTCACCCCTTACCAAGATGGCCTCTTGAAGTTAATTAACATTGGGACTCACCCTTACCAAGATGGCCTCTCCGAGCTAATTAACGTTGAGACTCACCCTTACCAAGATGGCCTCTCCGAGCTAATTAACGTTGGGACTCACCCTTACCAAGATGGCCTCTCCGAGCTAATTAACGTTGAGACTCACCCCTTACCAAGATGGCCTCTCGAAGCTAATTAACATTGGGACTCACCCCTTACCAAGATGGCCTCTTCAAGCTAATTAACATTGGGACTCACCCCTTACCAAGATGGCCTCTCGAAGCTAATTAACGTTGGGACTCACCCCTTACCAAGATGGCCTCTCCAAGCTAATTAACATTGGGACTCACCCCTTACCAAGATGGCTTCTCCAAGCTAATTAACGTTGGGACTCACCCCTTACCAAGATGGCCTCTCGAGCTAATTAACATTGGGACTCACCCCTTACCAAGATGGCCTCTCCAAGCTAATTAACATTGGACTCACCCCTTACCAAGATGGCCTCTGCAAGCTAATTAACGTTGGGACTCACCCTTACCAAGATGGCCTCTCCAAGCTAATTAACATTGGGACTCACCCCTTACCAAGATGGCCTCTCGAAGCTAATTAACGTTGGGACTCACCCCTTACCAAGATGGCCTCTCCAAGCTAATTAACATTGGGACTCACCCCTTACCAAGATGGCCTCTCGAAGCTAATTAACGTTGGGACTCACCCCCTACCAAGATGGCCTCTCCAAGCTAATTAACATTGGGACTCACCCTTACCAAGATGGCCTCTGCAAGCTAATTAACGTTGGGGTTTACCCCTTACCAAGATGGCCTCTCGAAGTTAATTAACGTTGGGACTCACCCCTTACCAAGATGGCCTCTCCAAGCTAATTAACGTTGGGACTCACCCTTACCAAGATGGCCTCTCCAAGCTAATTAACATTGGGACTCACCCCTTACCAAGATGGCCTCTGCAAGCTAATTAACGTTGGGACTCACCCTTACCAAGATGGCCTCTCCGAGCTAATTAACATTGGGACTCACCCCTTACCAAGATGGCCTCTCCGAGCTAATTAACGTTGGGACTCACCCCTTACCAAGATGGCCTCTGCAAGCTAATTAACGTTGGGACTCACCCCTTACCAAGATGGCCTCTGCAAGCTAATTAACATTGGGACTCACCCCTTACCAAGATGGCCTCTCCAAGCTAATTAACATTGGGACTCACCCCTTACCAAGATGGCCTCTCCAAGCTAATTAACATTGGGACTCACCCTTACCAAGATGGCCTCTCCGAGCTAATTAACATTGGGACTCACCCTTGCCAAGATGGCCTCTCCAAGCTAATTAACGTTGGGACTCACCCCTTACCAAGATGGCCTCTGCAAGCTAATTAACATTGGGACTCACCCCTTACCAAGATGGCTTCTCCAAGCTAATTAACGTTGGGACTCACCCCTTACCAAGATGGCCTCTCCAAGCTAATTAACGTTGGACTCACCCCTTACCAAGATGGCCTCTCCAAGCTAATTAACATTGGGACTCACCCCTTACCAAGATGGCCTCTGCAAGCTAATTAACGTTGGGACTCACCCTTACCAAGATGGCCTCTGCAAGCTAATTAACATTGAGACTCACCCCTTACCAAGATGGCCTCTCGAAGCTAATTAACGTTGAGACTCACCCCTTACCAAGATGGCCTCTTGAAGTTAATTAACATTGGGACTCACCCTTACCAAGATGGCCTCTGCAAGCTAATTAACGTTGGGACTCACCCCTTACCAAGATGGCCTCTCCAAGCTAATTAACGTTGGGACTCACCCCTTACCAAGATGGCCTCTCCAAGCTAATTAACGTTGGGATTTACCCCTTACCAAGATGGCCTCTCCAAGCTAATTAACATTGGGACTCACCCCTTACCAAGATGGCCTCTTGAAGCTAATTAACGTTGGGACTCACCCCTTACCAAGATGGCCTCTCCGAGCTAATTAACATTGGGACTCACCCTTACCAAGATGGCCTCTCCAAGCTAATTAACATTGGGACTCACCCTTACCAAGATGGCCTCTGCAAGCTAATTAACATTGGGACTCACCCCTTACCAAGATGGCCTCTCCAAGCTAATTAACATTGGGACTCACCCCTTACCAAGATGGCCTCTCCAAGCTAATTAACGTTGGGACTCACCCCTTACCAAGATGGCCTCTGCAAGCTAATTAACATTGGGACTCACCCCTTACCAAGATGGCCTCTCCAAGCTAATTAACGTTGGGACACACCCCTTACCAAGATGGCCTCTTGAAGTTAATTAACATTGGGACTCACCCCTTACCAAGATGGCCTCTGCAAGCTAATTAACATTGAGACTCACCCCTTACCAAGATGGCCTCTTGAAGTTAATTAACATTGGGACTCACCCCTTACCAAGATGGCCTCTGCAAGCTAATTAACATTGAGACTCACCCTTACCAAGATGGCCTCTGCAAGCTAATTAACATTGAGACTCACCCCTTACCAAGATGGCCTCTTCAAGCTAATTAACGTTGGGACTCACCCCTTACCAAGATGGCCTCTGCAAGCTAATTAACGTTGGGACTCACCCCTTACCAAGATGGCCTCTGCAAGCTAATTAACATTGGGACTCACCCCTTACCAAGATGGCCTCTGCAAGCTAATTAACATTGGGACTCACCCCTTACCAAGATGGCCTCTCGAAGCTAATTAACATTGGGACTCACCCCTTACCAAGATGGCCTCTCCAAGCTAATTAACATTGGGACTCACCCCTTACCAAGATGGCCTCTGCAAGCTAATTAACATTGGGACTCACCCTTACCAAGATGGCCTCTCCAAGCTAATTAACGTTGGGACACACCCCTTACCAAGATGGCCTCTCCGAGCTAATTAACGTTGGGACTCACCCCTTACCAAGATGGCTTCTCGAAGCTAATTAACATTGGGACTCACCCCTTACCAAGATGGCCTCTGCAAGCTAATTAACATTGGGACTCACCCCTTACCAAGATGGCCTCTCGAAGCTAATTAACATTGGGACTCACCCCTTACCAAGATGGCTTCTCGAAGCTAATTAACATTGGGACTCACCCTTACCAAGATGGCCTCTGCAAGCTAATTAACGTTGGGACTCACCCTTACCAAGATGGCCTCTCCAAGCTAATTAACATTGGGACTCACCCCTTACCAAGATGGCCTCTGCAAGCTAATTAACGTTGGGACTCACCCTTACCAAGATGGCCTCTCCAAGCTAATTAACGTTGGGACTCACCCCTTACCAAGATGGCCTCTCCAAGCTAATTAACGTTGGGACTCACCCCTTACCAAGATGGCCTCTGCAAGCTAATTAACGTTGAGACTCACCCCTTACCAAGATGGCATCTGCAAGCTAATTAACATTGGGACTCACCCCTTACCAAGATGGCCTCTCCGAGCTAATTAACATTGGGACTCACCCCTTACCAAGATGGCCTCTCCGAGCTAATTAACGTTGAGACTCACCCTTACCAAGATGGCCTCTCCGAGCTAATTAACGTTGGGACTCACCCCTTACCAAGATGGCCTCTGCAAGCTAATTAACGTTGGACTCACCCTTACCAAGATGGCCTCTGCAAGCTAATTAACGTTGAGACTCACCCCTTACCAAGATGGCCTCTGCAAGCTAATTAACGTTGGGACTCACCCCTTACCAAGATGGCCTCTGCAAGCTAATTAACGTTGAGACTCACCCCTTACCAAGATGGCCTCTGCAAGCTAATTAACGTTGGGACTCACCCCTTACCAAGATGGCCTCTCCAAGCTAATTAACATTGGGACTCACCCTTACCAAGATGGCCTCTCCAAGCTAATTAACATTGGGACTCACCCCTTACCAAGATGGCCTCTGCAAGCTAATTAACGTTGAGACTCACCCCACCAAGATGGCCTCTGCAAGCTAATTAACGTTGAGACTCACCCCTTACCAAGATGGCCTCTCCAAGCTAATTAACGTTGGGACTCACCCCTTACCAAGATGGCCTCTCCGAGCTAATTAACATTGGGACTCACCCCTTACCAAGATGGCCTCACCAAGCTAATTAACGTTGGGATTTACCCCTCGAGTGTTAATGACGTCACACAATGCACATCGACACAGAGCGACTAAATGACGTCATACACGAACATCGACAGGTACACAAAGCGACTAAATGACGTCACACAATCGACAGGTAAACGGAGCGACTAAATGACGTCACACAATGAACACAGACACAGAGCGACTAAATGACGTCACACAATGAACACCGACACAGAGCGACTAAATGACGTCATAGAACGAACTTCGACGTCTTCCGCAGCTTCCTTCGCGGCGAATCGCTCCTCTTCGATCGTTCGCATTTCATTCTTAGCGGGCTGACGGGGGAACGAAAGCGGGGAGGGAACGAAAGCAGGGGGNAAGGAGGGGAAGGAGGGAGGGAGGGAAGGAGGGAGGGAAGGAACGAAAGGTAGAGAGGGAGGGGAGGACGAAAGAAGGGAGGGAACGAAACAGGGGGAAGGAGGGNAAGGAGGGAAGGGAAGGAAGGAACGAAAGGGAGGGGAGGAGGGAGGTGAAGGAACGAAAGGAGTGAGGGAACGAAAGGAGGGGGGAACGAAAGCAGGGGGAAGGAGGGAGGGAAGGAGGGGGGAACGAAAGGAGTGAGGGAACGAAAGGAGGGAGGGAACGAAAGCAGGGAAGGAGGGAGGGAAGGAGGGAGGGAAGGAACGAACGAAAGGTAGGGGAGGAGGGAGGGGAGGGAACGAAAGGAGGGAGGGAACGAAAGCAGGGGAAGGAGGGGAAGGAGGGAGGGAAGGAAAGGAAGGGAGGGGAGGGAACGAAAGCAGGGGAAGTGAGGGAGGGAAGGAGGGAGGGAACGAAAGGAAGGGAGGGAGGGAACGAAAGGAGGGAGGGAACGAAAGATAGGGAACGAAGGGGAGGGGAGGGAACGAAAGAAAAAAGGAGAGAACGAGGGAACGAAAGCAGGGAAGAGGGTGCGAAGGAAAGCGGGAACGAAGTAGGGAATAGAGGGGAAAAAGGAAGGAAGCAGGGGAACGAAACAAGGAGTGAAGGAGTGAAATGAGGACGCGGGTGCGAGGGTGTGGTGGTGGTGGCTGTGGGTCTGGTGGCGTTCTTGTCGCTTTCGTTCGCGAATGAAGGAGGTGGTGAGGGAATGAAGGTGGTGGGGTGGTGGTGGTGGGGTGAGTGGTGGTGGTGGTGGAGTGAGTGGTGGTGGTGGTGGTGATGTGGNTGGTGGTGGTGGTGGGTGACTGTGGGTGGTGGTGGTGGTGGTGTGACTGTGGGTGGTGGTGGTGGTGGGGGTGGTGGTGGTGTGGTGGTGGTGGGTGGTGGTGTGGGTGGTGGTGGTGTGGGTGGTGGTGGTGGTGGGGTGAGTGGTGGTGGTGGTAGTGGTGGTGTGGGTGGTGGTGGTGGTGATGAGTGGTGGTGGTGGTTGGTGGTGGTGGTGGTGGTGGTGTGAGTNGTGTTGGTNGTGGTGGACTGGTGTGAGTGGTGGTGTGGTGGTAGTGGTGGTGTTGTGGGTGNTGGTGGTGGTGGTAGTGGTGGTGTGAGTGGTGTGAGTGGTGGGGTGGTGGTGGTGGTGTGGGTGGTGGTGTGAGTGGTGGTGTGAGTGGTGGGGGTGTGGTGGTGTGAGTGGTGGTGGGATGGGTGGTGGTGGTGGTTTGGATGGCGGTGGTCGTGGTGGTGATGGTGGTGGTCGTGGTGGTGGTGGTGGTGATGGTGATGGTGGTTATGGTGGTGGTGGTGTGGGTGGTGGTGGTGGTCGTGGTGGTGGTGGTGGTGATGGTGGTGGTCGTGGTGGTGGTGGTGTGAGTATGGGTGGTGGTGGTGATGGTGGTTATGGTGGTGGTGGTGGTCGTGATGGTGGTGTGAGACGTCCTGTGGTGATCGTCCACGGACTCAGAGATGGACCTGGAAACTACCAAACTCTGGCACGGAGGGTGAGGCAGGTGAGTGGTGAGTCTGTGGGTGTGTGGTGAGTCTGTGGGTGTGTTGAGTCTGTGTGTGGTGAGTCTGTGGGTCTCTGTGTTGAGTCTGTGGGTCTCTGTGTGGTGAGTCTGTGGGTCTCTGTGTGGTGAGTCTGTGGGTCCCTGTGTGGTGAGTCTGTGGGTCTCTGTGTGAGTCTGTGGGTCTCTGTGTGAGTCTGTGGATCTCTGTGATGAGTCTATGGGTCTCTGTGTGTGTGGTGAGTCTGTGGGTCTCTGTGTGAGTCTGTGGGTCTCTGTGNTGAGTCTATGGGTCTCTGTGTGTGTGGTGAGTCTGTGGGTTTCTGTGTGATGAGTCTATGGGTCTCTGTGTGAGTGAGTCTATGGGTCTCTGTGTGGTGAGTCTGTGGGTCTCTGTGGTGAGTCTGTGGGTCTCTGTGGTGAGTCTGTGGTCTCTGTGGTGAGTCTGTGGTGAGTCTGTGTGGTGAGTCTGTGGGTCTCTGTGGTATGTGGGTCTCTGTGTGGTGAGTCTGTGGGTCTCTGTGTGGTGAGTCTGTGGGTCTCTGTGTGGTGAGTCTGTGGGTCTCTGTGTGAGTCTGTGGGTCTCTGTGTGAGTCTGTGGGTCCCTGTGTGAGTCTGTGGGTCTCTGTGTGAGTCTGTGGGTCTCTGTGTGAGTCTGTGGATCTCTGTGATGAGTCTATGGGTCTCTGTGTGGTGAGTCTGTGGGTCTCTGTGTGAGTCTGTGGGTCTCTGTGAGGTGAGTCTATGGGTCTCTGTGTGTGTGGTGAGTCTGTGGGTTTCTGTGTGAGTCTATGGGTCTCTGTGTGAGTGAGTCTATGGGTCTCTGTGTGGTGAGTCTGTGGGTCTCTGTGGTGAGTCTGTGGGTCTCTGTGTGAGTCTGTGGGTCTCTGTGTGGTGAGTCTGTGGGTCTCTGTGGTGAGTCTGTGGGTCTCTGTGTGGTGAGTCTGTGGTCTCTGTGTGGTGAGTATGTGGGTCTCTGTGTGGTGAGTCTGTGGGTCTCTGTGTTGAGTCTGGGTCTCTGTGTGGTGAGTTTGTGGGTCTCTGGTGAGTCTGTGGGTCTCTGTGTGAGTCTGTGGGTCTCTGTGTGGTGAGTCTGGGGGTCTCTGTGTGGTGAGTCTGGGGTCTCTGTGTGGTGAGTCTGGGGGTCTCTGTGTGGTGAGTCTGTGGGTCTCTGTGTGGTGAGTCTATGGGTCTCTGTGTGGTGAGTCTGGGGGTCTCTGTGTGGTGAGTCTGTGGGTCTCTGTGTGATGAGTCTGTGGGTCTCTGTGTGAGTCTGGGGGTCTCTCTGTGTGGTGAGTCTGTGGTCTCTGTGTGGTGAGTCTGTGGGTCTCTGTGTGAGTCTGTGGGTCTCTGTGTGAGTCTGTGGGTCTCTGTGTGGTGAGTCTGGGGTCTCTGTGTGGTGAGTCTGGGGTCTCTGTGTGGTGAGTCTGTGGGTCTTTGTGTGGTGAGTCTATTGGTCTCTGTGTGGTGAGTCTGTGGGTATCTGTGTGGTGAGTCTGTGGGTCTCTGTGTGGTGAGTCTGGGGTCTCTGTGTGGTGAGTCTGGGGTCTCTGTGTGGTGAGTCTGTGGGTCTCTGTGTGGTGAGTCTGGGGGTCTCTGTGTGGTGAGTCTATGGGTCTCTGTGTGGTGAGTCTATTGGTGGTGAGTCTGTGGGTCTCTGTGTGGTGAGTCTGGGGTCTCTGTGTGGTGAGTCTGTGGGTCTCTGTGTGGTGAGTCTGTGGGTCTCTGTGTGGTGAGTCTGTGGGTCTCTGTGTGGTGAGTCTGTGGGTCTCTGTGTGGTGAGTCTGTGGGTCTCTGTGTGGTGAGTGGGGTCTCTGTGTGGTGAGTCTGTGGGTCTCTGTGTGGTGAGTCTGTGGGTCTCTGTGTGGTGAGTCTGTGGGTCTCTGTGTGGTGAGTCTGTGGGTCTCTGTGTGAGTCTGTGGGTCCTGGTGGTGAGTCTGTGGGTCTCTGTGTGGTGAGTCTGTGGGTCTCTGTGTGGTGAGTCTGTGGGTCTCTGTGTGGTGAGTCTGTGGGTCTCTGTGTGNTGAGTCTGTGGGTCTCTGTGTGGTGAGCCTGAGTCTGTGGGTCTCTGTGTGGTGAGTCTGTGGTCTGTGTGGTGAGTCTGTGGGTCTCTGTGTGGTGAGTCTGTGGGATCTCTGTGGTGAGTCTGTGGGTC
>MU249734.1:110649-195110 GCA_018977245.1 Lethenteron camtschaticum | reverse complement strand
TCATCTACAGAACGTGAAGAACAGCGGCATCTACATCTGCAGAACGTGAAGAACCAGTGGCATCTACATCTGCAGAACGTGAAGACCAGTGGTATCTACATCTGCAGAACGTGAAGAACCAGTGGCATCTACATCTGCAGAACGTGAAGAACCAGTGGCATCTACATCTGCAGAACGTGAAGAACCAGTGCATCTACATCTACAGAACGTGAAGAACAGTGGCATCTACATCTGCAGAACGTGAAGAACCAGTGGCATCTACATCTGCAGAACGTGAAGAACCAGTGGCATCTACATCTGCAGAACGTGAAGAATCAGTGGCATCTACATCTGCAGAACGTGAAGAACCAGTGGCATCTACATCTGCAGAACGTGAAGAACTGGTGCATCTACATCTGCAGAACGTGAAGAACCAGTGGCATCTACATCTACAGAACGTGAAGAACCAGTGGCATCTACATCTGCAGAACGTGAAGAACTGGTGCATCTACATCTAGAACGTGAAGAACCAGTGGCATCTACATCTGCAGAACGTGAAGAACCAGGGCATCTACATCTACAGAACGTGAAGAACCAGTGGCATCTACATCTACAGAACGTGAAGAACCAGTGGCATCTACATCTGCAAACGTGAAGAACAGTGGCATCTACATCTACAGAACGTGAAGAACTGGTGGCATCTACATCTGCAGAACGTGAAGAACCAGTGGCATCTACATCTACAGAACGTGAAGAACAGTGGCATCTACATCTGCAGAACGTGAAGAACCAGTGGCATCTACATCTGCAGAACGTGAAGAACCAGTGGCATCTACATCTGCAGAACGTGAAGAACCAGTGGCATCTACATCTGCAGAACGTGAAGAACAGTGGCATCTACATCTGCAGAACGTGAAGAACAGTGGCATCTACATCTGCAGAACGTGAAGAACCAGTGGCATCTACATCTACAGAACGTGAAGAACAGGGCATCTACATCTGCAGAACGTGAAGAACAGTGGCATCTACATCTACAGAACGTGAAGAACCGGCATCTACATCTACAGAACGTGAAGAACAGTGGCATCTACATCTGCAGAACGTGAAGAACCAGTGGCATCTACATCTGCAGAACGTGAAGAACCAGTGGCATCTACATCTGCAGAACGTGAAGAACCAGTGGCATCTACATCTGCAGAACGTGAAGAACCAGTGGCATCTACATCTGCAGAACGTGAAGAACCAGTGGCATCTACATCTGCAGAACGTGAAGAACCAGTGGCATCTACATCTACAGAACGTGAAGAACAGTGGCATCTACATCTCAGAACGTGAAGAACCAGTGGCATCTACATCTGCAGAACGTGAAGACCAGTGGATCTACATCACAGAAAAATGGCATCTACATCTGCAGAACGTGAAGAACCAGTGGCATCTACATCTGCAGAACGTGAAGAACCAGTGGCATCTACACCTGCAGAAGTGAAGAACCAGTGGCATCTACATCTGCAGAACGTGAAGAACCAGTGGCATCTACATCTACAGAACGTGAAGAACCAGTGGCATCTACATCCGCAGAACGTGAAGAACCGTGGCATCTGCATCTACAGAACGTGAAGAATCAGTGGCATCTACATCTACAGAACGTGAAGAACCAGTGGCATCTACATCTGCAGAACGTGAAGATCCAGTGGCATCTACATCTGCAGAACGTGAAGAACAGTGGCATCTACATCTGCAGAACGTGAAGAACCAGTGGCATCTACATCTGCAGAACGTGAAGATCCAGTGGCATCTACATCTACAGAACGTGAAGAACAGTGGCATCTACATCTGCAGAACGTGAAGAACCAGTGGCATCTACATCTGCAGAACGTGAAGAACCAGTGGCATCTACATCTGCAGAACGTGAAGAATCAGTGGCATCTCATCTGCAGAACGTGAAGAACCAGTGGCATCTACATCTGCAGAACGTGAAGAACTGGTGAATCTACATCTGCAGAACGTGAAGAACCAGTGGCATCTACATCTACAGAACGTGAGAACCAGTGGCATCTACATCTGCAGAACGTGAAGAATGGTGCATCTACATCTGCAGAACGTGAAGAACCAGTGGCATCTACATCTGCAGAACGGAAGAACTGTGCATCTACATCTGCAGAACGTGAAGAACCAGTGGCATCTACATCTGCAGAACGTGAAGAACCAGTGGCATCTACATCTGCAGAACGTGAAGAACAGTGGCATCTACATCTGCAGAACGTGAAGAACCAGTGGCATCTACATCTGCAGAAAGTGAAGAACCAGTGGCATCTACATCTGCAGAACGTGAAGAACCAGTGGCATCTACATCTACAGAACGTGAAGAATCAGCGGCATCTACATCTGCAGAACGTGAAGAACCAGTGGCATCTCCATCTACAGAACGTGAAGAATCAGCGGCATCTACATCTACAGAACGTGAAGAACCAGTGGCATCTACATCTGCAGAACGTGAAGATCCAGTGGCATCTACATCTGCAGAACGTGAAGAACCAGTGGCATCTACATCTGCAGAACGTGAAGAACCAGTGGCATCTACATCTGCAGAACGTGAAGATCCAGTGGCATCTACATCTACAGAACGTGAAGAATCAGTGGCATCTACATCTGCAGAAGTGAAGAACCAGTGGCATCTACATCTGCAGAACGTGAAGATCCAGTGGCATCTACATCTGCAGAACGTGAAGAATCAGTGGCATCTACATCTGCAGAACGTGAAGAACCAGTGGCATCTACATCTGCAGAACGTGAAGAACTGGTGACATCTACATCTGCAGAACGTGAAGAACCAGTGCATCTACATCTACAGAACGTGAAGAACCAGTGGCATCTACATCTGCAGAACGTGAAGAACTGGATACATCTGCAGAACTGAAGAACGGCATCAAGAACTAAGAACCAGTGGCATCTACACCTGCAGAACGTGAAGAACCAGTGGCATCTACATCTGCAGAACGTGAAGAACCAGTGGCATCTACATCTGCAGAACGTGAAGAACCAGTGGCATCTACATCTGCAGAACGTGAAGAACAAGTGAAGANCAGTGGCATCTACATCTACAGAACGTGAAGAATCAGTGGCATCTACATCTGCAGAACGTGAAGAACCAGTGGCATCTACATCTGCAGAACGTGAAGAACCAGTGGCATCTACATCTGCAGAACGTGAAGAACCAGTGGCATCTACATCTGCAGAACGTGAAGAACCAGTGCATCTACACCGCAGAACGTGAAGAACCAGTGCATCTACATCTGCAGAACGTGAAGAACAGTGGCATCTACATCTGCAGAACGTGAAGAACCAGTGGCATCTACATCTACAGAAGTGAAGAACCAGTGGCATCTACATCTGCAGAACGTGAAGAACGTGACATCTACATCTGCAGAACGTGAAGAACCAGTGGCATCTACATCTGCAGAACGTGAAGAACCAGTGGCATCTACATCTGCAGAACGTGAAGAACCAGTGGCATCTACATCTGCAGAACGTGAAGAANAGTGGCATCTACATCTGCAGAACGTGAAGAACCAGTGGCATCTACATCTGCAGAACGTGAAGAACCAGTGGCATCTACATCTGCAGAACGTGAAGAACCAGTGGCATCTACATCTGCAGAACGTGAAGAACCAGTGGCATCTACATCTGCAGAACGTGAAGAACCAGTGGCATCTACATCTGCAGAACGTGAAGAACCAGTGGCATCTACATCTGCAGAACGTGAAGAACCAGTGGCATCTACAGAACGTGAAGAACCAGTGGCATCTACATCTGCAGAACGTGAAGAACCAGTGGCATCTACATCTGCAGAACGTGAAGATCCAGTGGCATCTACATCTGCAGAACGTGAAGAACCAGTGGCATCTACATCTGCAGAAGTGAAGAACAGTGGCATCTACATCTGCAGAACGTGAAGAACCGTGGCATCTACATCTGCAGAACGTGAAGAACCAGTGGCATCTACATCTGCAGAACGTGAAGAACTGGTGCACCAGTGGCATCTACATCTGCAGAACGTGAAGAACCAGTGGCATCTACATCTGCAGAACGTGAAGAACCAGTGGCATCTACATCTGCAGAACGTGAAGAACCAGTGGCATCTACATCGCAGAACGTGAAGAACCAGTGGCATCTCATCTACAGAACGTGAAGAATCAGCGGCATCTACATCTACAGAACGTGAAGAACCAGTGGCATCTACATCTGCAGAACGTGAAGATCCAGTGGCATCTACATCTGCAGAACGTGAAGAACAGTGGCATCTACATCTGCAGAACGTGAAGAACAGTGGCATCTACATCTGCAGAACGTGAAGATCAGTGGCATCTACATCTACAGAACGTGAAGAATCAGTGGCATCTGCAGAACGTGAAGAACAGTGGCATCTACATCTGCAGAACGTGAAGATCCAGTGGCATCTACATCTGCAGAACGTGAAGAATCAGTGGCATCTACATCTGCAGAACGTGAAGAACAGTGGCATCTACATCTGCAGAACGTGAAGAACTGGCATCTACATCTGCAGAACGTGAAGAACCAGTGGCATCTACATCTACAGAAGTGAAGAACCAGTGGCATCTACATCTGCAGAACGTGAAGAACTGNTGACATCTACATCTGTAGAACGTGAAGAACCAGTGGCATCTACATCTGCAGAACGTGAAGAACCAGTGGCATCTACATCTGCAGAACGTGAAGAACCAGTGGCATCTACATCAACGTGAAGAACCAGTGGCATCTACATCTGCAGAACGTGAAGATCCAGTGGCATCTACATCTGCAGAACGTGAAGAACAGTGGCATCTACATCTGCAGAACGTGAAGAACAGTGGCATCTACACTGCAGAACGTGAAGAACTGTGCATCTACATCTGCAGAACGTGAAGAACCAGTGGCATCTACATCTACAGAAGTGAAGAACAGTGGCATCTACATCGCAGAACGTGAAGAACCAGTGGCATCTCATCTGCAGAACGTGAAGAACAGTGGCATCTACACCTGCAGAAAGTGAAGAACCAGTGCATCTACATCCGCAGAACGTGAAGAACCAGTGGCATCTACATCTACAGAACGTGAAGAATCAGGCATCTACATCGCAGAACGTGAAGAACAGTGGCATCTCCATCTACAGAACGTGAAGAACAGCGGCATCTACATCTACAGAACGTGAAGAACAGTGGCATCTACATCTGCAGAACGTGAAGATCCAGTGGCATCTACATCTGCAGAACGTGAAGAACCAGTGGCATCTACATCTGCAGAACGTGAAGAACCAGTGGCATCTACATCTGCAGAACGTGAAGATCCAGTGGCATCTACATCTACAGAACGTGAAGAACAGTGGCATCTACATCTGCAGAACGTGAAGAACCAGTGGCATTACATCTGCAGAACGTGAAGATCAGTGGCATCTACATCTGCAGAACGTGAAGAACAGTGGCATCTACATCTGCAGAACGTGAAGAACAGTGGCATCTACATCTGCAGAACGTGAAGAACTGNTGAAGAATCAGTGGCATCTACATCTGCAGAACGTGAAGAACAGTGGCATCTACATCTACAGAAGTGAAGAACCAGTGGCATCTACATCTGCAGAACGTGAAGAATGGTGCATCTACATCTGTAGAACGTGAAGAACCAGTGGCATCTACATCTCAGAACGTGAAGAACCAGTGGCATCTACATCTCAGAACGTGAAGAACCAGTGGCATCTACATCTCAGAACGTGAAGAACAGTGGCATCTACATCTGCAGAACGTGAAGAACAGTGCATCTCATCTACAGAACGTGAAGAACAGCGGCATCTACATCCACAGAACGTGAAGAACCAGTGGCATTACATCTGCAGAACGTGAAGAACCAGTGGCATCTACATCTACAGAACGTGAAGAACCAGTGGCATCTACATCTGCAGAACGTGAAGATCCAGTGGCATCTACATCTGCAGAACGTGAAGAACCAGTGGCATCTACATCTGCAGAACGTGAAGAACAGTGGCATCTACATCTGCAGAACGTGAAGATCCAGTGGCATCTACATCTACAGAACGTGAAGACAGTGGCATCTACATCTGCAGAACGTGAAGAACCAGTGGCATCTACATCTGCAGAACGTGAAGAATCCAGTGGCATCTACATCTGCAGAACGTGAAGAACCAGTGGCATCTACATCTGCAGAACGTGAAGAACCAGTGGCATCTACATCTGCAGAACGTGAAGAACTGTGACATCTACATCTGTGAACGTGAAGAACCAGTGGCATCTACATCTGCAGAACGTGAAGAACAGGGCATCTACATCTACAGAACGTGAAGAACAGTGGCATCTACATCTGCAGAACGTGAAGAACCAGCGGCATCTACATCTACAGAACGTGAAGAACCAGTGGCATCTACATCTACAGAACGTGAAGAACAGTGGCATCTACATCTGAGAACTGAAGAACAGCGATCTACATCTACAGAACGTGAAGAACCATGGCATCTACATCTAGAACGTGAAGAACAGTGGCATCTACATCTGCAGAACGTGAAGAACAGTGGCATCTACATCTGCAGAACGTGAAGATCCAGTGGCATCTACATCTGCAGAACGTGAAGAACAGTGGCATCTACATCTGCAGAACGTGAAGAACAGTGGCATCTACATCTGCAGAACGTGAAGAACAGTGGCATCTACATCTGCAGAACGTGAAGAACCAGTGGCATCTACATCTACAGAACGTGAAGAACCAGTGGCATCTACATCTGCAGAACGTGAAGAACTGGTACATCTACAGAACGTGAAGAACCAGTGGCATCTACATCTGCAGAACGTGAAGAACCAGTGGCATCTACATCTGCAGGTGAAGAACCAGCGGCATCTACATCTACAGAACGTGAAGAACCAGCGGCATCTACATCTACAGAACGTGAAGAACCAGTGGCATCTACATCTGCAGAACGTGAAGAACCAGCGGCATCTACATCTACAGAACGTGAAGAACCAGTGGCATCTACATCTACAGAACGTGAAGAACCAGTGGCATCTACATCTGCAGAACGTGAAGAACAGTGGCATCTACATCTACAGAACGTGAAGAACAGTGGCATCTCATCTACAGAACGTGAAGAACCAGTGGCATCTACATCTGCAGAACGTGAAGAACCAGTGGCATTACATCTGCAGAACGTGAAGAACCAGTGGCATCTACATCTGCAGAACGTGAAGAACCAGTGGCATCTACATCTGCAGAACGTGAAGAACCAGTGGCATCTACATCTGCAGAACGTGAAAACCAGTGGCATCTACATCTACAGAACGTGAAGAANAGTGGCATCTACATCTGCAGAACGTGAAGAACCAGTGGCATCTACATCTGCAGAACGTGAAGAACCAGTGGCATCTACATCTGCAGAACGTGAAGACAGTGGCATCTACATCTGCAGAACGTGAAGAACCAGTGGCATCTACATCTGCAGAACGTGAAGAACCAGTGNCATCTACATCTGCAGAACGTGAAGAACCAGTGGCATCTACATCTACAGAACGTGAAGAACCAGTGGCATCTACATCTGCNGAACGTGAAGAACAGTGCATCTACATCTGCAGAACGTGAAGAACCAGTGGCATCTACATCTGCAGAACGTGAAGAACCAGTGGCATCTACATCTGCAGAACGTGAAGAACCAGCGGCATCTACATCTACAGAACGTGAAGAACCAGTGGCATCTACATCTACAGAACGTGAAGAACCAGTGGCATCTACATCTGTAGAACATGAAGAACCAGCGGTATCTACATCTACAGAACGTGAAGAACCAGTGGCATCTACATCTGCAGAACCTGAAGAACGAGAGGCATCTACATCTGTAGAACGTGAAGAACTGGTGACATCTACATCTACAGAACGTGAAGAACCAGTGGCATCTACATCTGTAGAACGTGAAGAACCAGCGGCATCTACATCTACAGAACGTGAAGAACCAGTAGCATCTACATCTGTAGAACGTGAAGAACCAGCGGCATCTACATCTGCAGAACGTGAAGAACTGGTGACATCTACATCTGCAGAACGTGAATAACCAGTGGCATCTACATCTCCAGAACGTGAAGAACCAGTGGCATCTACATCTGCAGAACATTAAGAACCAGTGGCATCTACATCTGCAGAACGTGAAGAACCAGTGACATCTACATCTACAGAACATTAAGAACCAGTGGCATCTACATCTGCAGAACGTTAAGAACGAGAGGCAGATACAGCAGCAGGCGTTAAGGTCGCCATGCACAACCAATGACCTTTGCATCAGAACTGGCCGATATATTTACTCANTGCTGACCCGTGGGATTGNTTTNCTTTNAAATCAGCGGCCACGATCCATCTACTGAAATGAACCCCCGCCGGATCCACAAGCCATCGCNATCTTTTGCACAATGATCCATCTGCCTCTATTTCAGCTGTTGGGTAAATAAAAAAGCCATCGTGGACTTTTCCACGAATTTTTACTTCCAATTGTGTAGGAAATCCATCAAACCTCAGGGAGAGAGACACGCAAACTACAAACACCAATCGTCAGGATTCAACCCACAAACTCCTGTGTAACAGTTTAACACGTAGGCTTTCGCGCACCAATGTTATTCATAACAACGTTTTTGGGTTTAGCGANCGCGTTATTTATAAATGTGNCGTAACCCTCCACCACCCGACACGNCCANTCAGTAAAAAGTGTCANGTTACAAAAGACAAATGTACTCTTATCCCTACCGGTGTGTTAAGCCACAACATACAAATAGTACCGTTTCGCTGGAACACCAACACGGCAATCAGCAGAATGTGTCGCGAAAGGCAGTTCACCGGCGTCANTCGGTCACGGCAGAAGGGGGAGAGGGACTCAGTTGGCACTTCCGACGCTGGCTTGCGGCGTGCGTGGTGATGGTGTCTCACCCGCGTAGCGGTGACGGTACTTGTGCTGTGCTGGTATGGTGTGGTGGCGGCGGTTGCGGCGACGGTTATAGTGGTGGTGGCGGCGTGGTGGTGGTGGTGGCGGCAGTGGTGGTGGTGGCGGCGGTGGTGGCGGTGGTGGCGGTGGTGGTGGCGGCAGTGGTGGTGGTGGTGGCGGTGGTGGTGGCGGCAGTGGCAGTGGTGGCGGCGGCATTGGTGGTGGTAGTGGTGGTGGTGGTAGTGGCAGCGGCGGTGGTGGTGGTGGCGGCGGCATTGGTGGTGGTGGCGGCAGTGGTGGTGGTGGCGGCGGTGGTGGTGGTGGTGTCGGCAGTGGTGGTGGTGGCGGCAGTGGTGGTGGTGGTTTCGGCAGTGGTGGTGGTGTCGGTGGTGGTGGTGGCGGCAGTGGTTGTGGTGTGGGCGGTGGTGGTGGCGGCAGTGGTGGGGTGGTGGCAGTGGTGGTGGTGTGGGCAGTGGTGGTGGCGGCAGTGGTGGCGGCATTGGTGGTGGCAGTGGTGGTGGTGTGAGCAGTGGTGGTTGGGCAGTGGTGGTGGTGGCGGCAGTGGTGNTGGTGGCAGAGGCCGTGTGCGCGTGGTGGTGCTGGCGCCNGTGGTGACACCGCTCCCGGCTCGAGGCCGCGACTGCAGCGGTCCGGGGGGGGTNGGGGAGGGAAGATAGCGAGTGACACCGATGACGGGTCCGAGCTCCTGCCAACAACTGTGGGCAGCGGTGTGGGCATGCGGTGGGGGGTGGTGGCGGGCAGAGGTGACTGGGCATGCGGTGGCTGGGCACGCGGGGCTGCACGGGGGCTGGGATCTGGCTGGGCATGCGGTGGTGGGCATGCGGTGGCTGGGCATGCGGTGGCTGGGCACGGGGTGGNTGGGCACGCGGTGGCTGGGCACGCGGTGGCTGGGCATGCGGTGGCTGGGCACGGGGTGGCTGGGCACGGGGCTGGGCATGCGGTGGCTGGGCATGCGGTGGCTGGGCACGCGGTGGCTGGGCATGCGGTGGCTGGGCACGCGGTGGCTGGGCACGCGGTGGCTGGGCATGCGGTGGCTGGGCATGGGGTGGCTGGGCACGCGGTGACTGGGCACGCGGTGGCTGGGCATGTGGTGGCTGGGCATGTGACTGGGCATGCGGTGACTGGGGCGGGGCTGGGCATGCGGTGGCTGGGCAATGGCTGCGGCATGGGGTGGCTGGGCACGCGGTGGCTGGGCATGCGGTGACTGGGCACGGGGTGGCTGGGCATGCGGTGGCTGGGCACGTGGTGGCTGGGCATGCGGTGGCTGGGCACGAGGTGGCTGGGCATGCGGTGACTGGGCACGTGGTGGCTGGGCACGGGTGACTGGGCACGAGGTGACTGGGCATGCGGTGGCTGGGCACGGGGTGACTGGGCACGAGGTGACTGGGTATGCGGTGGCTGGGCATGCGGTGGCTGGGCACGCGGTGGCTGGGCACGCGGTGGCTGGGCACGGGTGGCTGGGCACGCGGTGGCTGGGCATGCGGGCTACACGACCCAGCCAACACAGCCTGCAGGAGGAGCTCCCTGATGGGACTTTGTCCAGTTCTTTCAAGTATTTGTGAGCTCTTCACACAATCCGGCTCGGTGAAACCCGGATGGATCATCGGCAAGACAGCCTCAAGGTTTCTAACTGGCAAAGATGTTCCATTAACGGAATGGACGTTTCGCAAGCGAGAGAAGGGAGGGCACGAACGTGGTCAAGAAGACCGCTGCTGGATTGGAGGGGCCGGCCTGGCCCCCCTCCCGCCCCCCCCGCTCACCCAGCACTTGAACGATGACGTTGGCTAGGATGGTGCCGTGCCGGTTGGAGCTTTCACACTGGTACATGGCGGTGTATCCCTTGTGCAGCCCCCTGAGCGTCAGGAAGTCGCCGTCCACGCTTCGCCAGGGCACAGCGGGGGCCTCTGCTCCACCGCACAACGACACGACACTCGGCACGGTTTGGTGCGGCCTTGGCACGATTCGGAAGAATGGCAAAGTTAGTTACGACTCGGCATTATTTGGCATCGTGAATTTTTCACAATTTGGCTTAACACCATTGGAACCTCATTTGCCAGTAGAAAAATATGATAATTGTTTTTTNACCCTTCTATCTGGCAACAAAACTGACACCTTTTTACAAGGAGTCATGTTTGCATTGACCACAATACCTGCAGTCGTAATGCAAACAAAAAACATAACTCTGATAATGTATGCACTGTCCTTGAAGTTGATTGGTCCACACCCAAGACAGCTTTCCTTAGAGCCTAGTCTCACATGGGTTGTGCGCCTTTTGGCGTCATCTGGTCCAACTTGGCATTATTTGGCATCGTGAATTTTTCACAATTTGGCTTAATTCGGTATGCTATGTGATTGGTTGACTGAGCTGCGAGCATGGCCCTGTGATTGGCTGTGAGCGAGCGAGCCAAGTCAGCGAGCGGGAGATCGGCCGCTCCCCGTTCACAGCCCGGCGTCTCACCGTCGATCGGGACGCCGTTGATAAACCATCGGGCGACCGGTTTAGGGATTCCGTTGGCGAGGCACGCGAGCTTCACGGAGTCCCACGGGGCGTAGACATGCTTCACTCGCCCCGGAGCGATCCAGTAAGGCTTGGCTGTCGCGGCGAGAAAACAAGGAGGGGAGGAGGTGGTGGTGGTGGAGGAAATTTGCCACACGTGGAAACACCAAGACAAAAATCCCCACGCAGCCTGTAACAGTAGGGACAGGTTCTGTTAGCGAGTAGCAGCACCTCTGGTGGCACACGAGGGGGTGGGTGGCCAGCACCACGCCCGGCCGCCTTTGTCTCTCCAGCAGCAAAGTTTACCGCTACACACACTGCACCGGGTACTCGTTTGAGGCCGAGCCAACCTAGGGGAGGCCTCAGGAGCGGTTGAGATAATCGCCGCCGGACCGCCAACCGCCGTGCCACCGCTCCTCCTCCGTCGCCCCGAGAGGCACCTTCCACGGTGACGGTGACGGTGTGCAGAGCTTGGCCCTCGCTGTTGCCGGCACGGCACTGGTAGACACCGGCGTCGCCCAACGATGCGTGCCGAATCACCAGCATCCGGTTGAAGTCGCCGAAGGTGACGTGGTCTTGTGGGAGCTCCCCGCCACCTTGACCCAGCTCACCCGCGGTGTGGGCTACGCGCACGCACGTGTATTGTTCAGTAGCGTCGTGTATCAGGCCTCGGCAAGGTAAGGTAATTGTACATTTTTACCGGGTAAAAGGGTAAAGGTGTCGGCATGCCAAGGGGTAAGGGTAAAGGGTAGGGTAAAAAGTAGGCTCGTTGCTTTTTACCTTGTACCTTACCTGCTAAAGGGTAAAAGGTAAGGGTAGAGTGATTGTATTGTGGTAAGGTAAAAGGTAGGGTAAAGGTAGGCTCGTTGTTTTTACACTTTCACCTCATGTTGCGATTGAAACGTCGTAATATTTTTTATAATTTTTCTCTCTACGTGGTTTTACCGGAAGACCCAAAGAATATAGTGTAGTGTATAGTGTAGTGTATAGTGTAGTGTATAGTGTAGTGTATAGTGTAGTGTATAGTGTGTGTAGTATAGTGTATTGTTAGTGTATNGTAGTTAGTGTATAGTGTATAGTGTGTAGTATATGTGTGTAGTGTAGTAGTAGTAGTGTAGTGTATAGTTTAGTATAGTAGTGTAGTGTAGTGTGTGTGTAGTGTAGTGTGTGTATTGTATATNGTAGTAGTGTATAGTAAGTGNAGTGTATAGTGTAGTGTAATAGTATAGTGTAGTTAGTAAGTGTATAGTGTAGTGTAGTAGTGTAGTGTAGTGTAGTGTATAGTGTATAGTGCATGTACTTACAGCCCTTGTACGATGCACACCAGCAGCAGTGCGTCTCCCCGAAGCACCAGCTTGCTGCTCGTGTCACCCGCAGGCTCCACGATCAGCGGACGACTCGCGGTACTCTTTGGGTCTTTCGGTAAAGTCACGTAGGTGAAGAATAAAAAAAAATTAAATGACGACGTTTCGATTGCAACACAAGCAATCATCATCAGGTGTGACAACACAGCAAGAATTTTACTGAAGTGGAGAGATGCCGGAGTTAAGGGGTCCATGTAAGTCAGAGAGGACGGTGGGGGGGGGGAGGGAACAAGGGGAGGGGGAGCTTTGCGTGTGCGCTAGGGACTGGGACGTGAGACTGGGCAGGGGGGGGGCTAAAGTAAGAGGATGCGGTGCCTGGAGGTGGGGGGGGGGCAAAGCAGCGACACGATTGCAGCCAAAACAGATGATAGCGCTCAAAACAAAAGCCGCACTGCTAAACGCTGAGGATGCAATTAACTCGGTAAAAATTAACCCGTAAAAACAAAGTTTTTCACTATAAATCCTTTATATGCGTGGCGGCTAGAGTCCTCTCGTCCTCTGGCTTGAGATGGCTGCCACCTATGGGTCAGATGATTGTCTGCCACCATTAAGCAATTGGTAATTAAATATGCAAAAAATACCCTAAACAGTGTAAAATTTTGGGAAAATTTTTTCACGAAAATTATTTGTCACGCACAACGAGTCTGGGTGCAAAATGTCAGCTCGATTGGATCACGGGAAGTGGGTTAAAAAACGACCGAAAGATTTGCACGGTCCTAAGCAAGCAATCAATCAAGCACGCAAGCAAGTGAACTTAATATAAAGGATTTAAAAACAGACGAGTACCCGGTAAATAAGATGGAACTATGAACAGTTACATTTACCTGGTTAATAACATCTTTCCAATGATTGCTCAATTTGTATCCATCCTCTCGCTTGAAGTTATGCTTATGTTTATATATCTAGATGGCTTCATGAACAAATGTTTGATGGTAGCCAGACGGCTTGCAGAGCACCTTTGTCTCGGAGAAAACAATATCATGAGAGCCCACAGCGTTGTAGCAATGGTCGGCAACGGCGGAGGAATTAGTTCTGCCGTGTTTCAGATCTGCCTTGTGCTCGCGGATACGGTCAGAGACATGACGTTTCATTTCCCCAATGTGACAATCACCACAGATGCAACTTAGTTTGTAGACTCCAGGGTATTGCAAGTCAGAAATGACATCCTTCACAGATGGGAATAGATCACGGATTTTGTGTACTGTATTGAATCGGACCTGGATCTTGTGTTTGTTTAAGATTTTGGAAAAGTTTTAGTAACGCCTGCTATGTTTGGTAACGTGATGGTTTTGATCGGCGTCTCAGGGGGTTGTTTCTCCATGGTTGGAGAAACAGCTTTGCGGATAGTGCGGTCCGAGTACCCATTCATCTTGAGGGCCTGGTGGTCGTGTTCCAATTCACTGGCGAGGTGGTGTTGGTCAGAAATGCAGTGGGCCCTATGGTGTAGAATTTTGAGGAGGGAATTCTTCCGTGCCAGATGGTGGTAGGATTCAGGCTTCAGATAGGAATCTGTGTGGGTGGCTTTCCTGTAGACAGAATGTCCCAAAGAGCCATCTTCGATGGACGAGGTGTGTATATGTGTGCGGATCCATGTATGTGTATGAGTGTGTCTGTGCATGAATGGGTAGATAGGTAGCATAACGGTCAGCGCTACGCTGCACTACGCTGAGCCCCATTTGTCGGAAAGACAGACCTGTTCATTCAGACGCTGTCTCCCCGACAGACCTGTTCTTCACCTGAGGACGGCTGCTTGCGTTGTGGCCGAAACGTCGTGAGAATTATTTTATAATGTTTTATTTTATTATTTTATTATTTCCCTTCTACGTGACTTTACCGAAAGAACCAAGAAGATTCCCCTCATGGCGTTTCTAGACACCACGGTGGCCAAACTGGACCTCTGAACGGGTACGAGGAGGGCTGGTAACCCCTCTACCTTCAATTAATTACCACTAAACTGTGGGAAAATATTCTAGCGAAGCTTGTGCCGGAGGCCTCAGGGGGACAGGTGTCTATGAGGTCTCCTGGCTTAGCCCCATTTGGCAGAACCAGGAGACTCAATCTTCACCCTCGGGTTCCTCCAGAATTCTCACTGCGGAAGAGAGGCTGCCACTCCTCTGGCGGGAGCTGGATTGGTACCGCCTGGATCTGCGGTATTCAGAAGGTCCGATGGACTGGCTCTGGCTCCTGCCACCACGAGGGGTGGACAGTCCTCTACTCGGGGCAGGAAACTGTCAAACAACAGGGAGTGGCTCTTCTTCTGAACAAAAGAATGAAGGGGGCGTGGGAGCGTGGCGGTTAGCTGTGGGAAGCTGTAATCCCCAGGCTACTTGGAGCTCACCTTCCATCAACCAGGAGGCGAGGAGTGGTGGTCGTGGTTACTTACGAACCCACCAAAAATAAACATCTGTGGAGGGATGCAGGCAAGGCCGATGAGTCAGATGCCTTCTATGACATCCTGTCACAGATGCTAGCTGTTGGGTGATTTGAGTGGATCATGATTCTGGCACATGGTCTGGAGTGATTGGAAGGCATGGGCCAGATCAATTCAATAACAATGGTACCACAGCGCTTGTGCCAGACTATGTGCACGTTGAAGCCACGTGAAGTGTCGAACGACCGCTGGCAGGTGGTCACTGGGCAGACCCAGCAGGTGCCACGGGTCGACTGACTGAGATGACTGGTCAATGCACCACCTGTGCCAACTTGCTGTGCTTTCACCATCGGCGCTTCGCTCGTTGTGAGCGTCGCTCCTCTGCCCTCTGTTGTTGCTGGAGGGCGACTGCCTCCTTCACGAGCCTTCTCCAGAGGCCAATTTTGACACCGCTGGTACCAGTCATTGGCAAGTCCACTCAGCTCCGCATCCTCCTGTACCACATCACTCCATCTCTTCTCTAGCCCATGCTGCACCCGTTTAGCCCATCTATCTGGCTGAACAAAATCCGTTCAGGCATGCGGTGGCTGGGCATACAAGCTACATGACCCAGCCAATGCAGCTCCTCACACAATCCAGCCTGGTTAAACCCAGGATGGATCGTAGGCAGGCCAGCACATACACACACACACATACACACACACACATNCACACACATACACACACATACACACGTACACACACACATACACACACACACACGCCGATCGCCGCCGTGCCGCCACTCACTGGGTTGGACCGTCAGCGTGAGCGGCTGCTTCTGGATGGTCCCCGCGTGCGGGAAGTGAGCGTAGCACACGTAGTCGTCCCCGTCACTCAGCAGCACGTTGGCGAAGAACAAGTCCCCGTCCAGGCCCTGGGATACTCGCCCATCCAGCGGAACTCTCTCCATGGCTGCAGCGCCAGCGGCACCCCGGGGACAGGGAGACAGGGGGACAGGGGGGGGGGATCAAGGGGATCAGAATCTTGATTTAGGACTGTGGAAGGAGGAATTCGATGAAGCTCTTTGTCAAAGATGTAAACCACTAAAGCGCTTCATCATCTTCTTGGTTCTTTCGGTAAAGTCGTCACGTAGAAGGGAAGTAATAAAATAATAAAAATAAAAATAATAAAATAATTCTCACGACGTTTCGGCCACAACGCAAGCAGCCGTCCTCAGGTGAAAACCAGGTCTGTCGAGGCGACAGCGTCTGAATGAAACACCACCATGTTAGGAGCGTATATTTAAGCTGGGTTGGAAGGGGGGAAAGGGCGCCTTAACAAAAGAATTTGCATATCAAGAGGCATTTAGCATATTTATGAGAAATGCAGGTATGTGATTAGTACTACTCATGCCCGTGCATTATGCAGGATTAGCAGCATCAGAGGGAGGGGATATGGGAAATGCAGGTATGTGATTAGTACTACTTATGCCCGTGCGTTATGCAGGATTAGCAGCATCCAAGGGAGGGGATATGGGAAATGCAGGTATGTGATTAGTACTACTCATGCCCGTGCATTATGCAGGATTAGCAGCATCCAAGGGAGGGGATATGGGAAATGCAGGTATGTGATTAGTACTACTTGTGCCCGTGCATTATGCAGGATTAGCAGCATCCAAGGGAAGGGATATGGGAAATGCAGGTATGTGATTAGTACTACTTATGCCCGTGCGTTATGCAGGATTAGCAGCATCCAAGGGAAGGGATATGGGAAATGCAGGTATGTGATTAGTACTACTTATGCCCGTGCATTATGCAGGATTAGCAGCATCAAAGGGAGGGGATATGGGAAATGCAGGTATGTGATTAGTACTACTTATGCCCGTGCATTATGCAGGATTAGCAGCATCAAAGGGAAGGGATAATGGGAAATGCAGGTATGTGATTAGTACTACTTATGCCCGTGCATTATGCAGGATTAGCAGCATCAAAGTGTAATGCGGGCGTAAACGGCCCTCCGGAGGTGACGTCAGGAGGGGAGGAGTTAGGTCACGTGGGGGGTGAGGGGTTAAGCTATAGAAGGAGGGGAACCGGAAGAGGATGGGGAGTGACGGGGAACCAGGAACAGAGAGAGGCCACGAAGGGCGAAGCGGAGGGTGGCGAGATCGCCACGAACACGGGGAGCGAGGATCGGCACCGTTGGCCAGCGGTGACCGACCCGAAGCAGCGAGGAGGCTGCAGTCAGCAGCGGGGCTGCACAGAGAGTCAGCAGCGGGGCTGCATACAGAGTCAGCAGCGGGTCTGCATACAGTAGCAGCCAGAGGGTCTGCACATAGGGGTGGCAGCGAGAGTCTGCATAGGGGTAGCAGCGAGTCTGCAGGGAGGAGGTTACGGTAGATGAAGCAGAGAGTCTGCGGGAAGAGAAAGGAAGCTATAATAGCAGTCAACAGCCGGGGCTATAAATACAGAGTTATAACAGAGTGCCGTGTGGGAGAAGACAAGAACCCAATAAAGGACACGAAGACAGAAAGAAGTGTCCGAGTCCTTTTATTACACTGGAGTCAGAAGTGAAACGGCATGGCGAAACAATTGAGGAAAAAGAATATTCCATCTCCGGCGTCGGCTTCATCTTCGGACGACGACGATCTTCCTCCTGCGGTCGGCTTTGCTTCGGCGGAGGGAGAGATCCGTGAGGGCCCGGGTGTCGAGGAGGTTGCCGCTTCGCCCGACCCATCTGCGTTGAAGGACGAGGATTTAAGATGGACTCGGATGGCGGAGCAACTGGCAACTCTCAAAAATGTCATCACTGAGTTGTGTGACCTTGTCACGCCAAGGGCGGCGTTGGATGGTGATGGTGGTGATCGGCAGGAGCCCGGATTGTCTTCGATGGCGCCGCCATCGGCCACGCGGCGTGAAGACGCCATCTTGGGCGTGGCGCACCACGGAAGGCGGGAAGCCGCCATTTTGGGCCGCCGCGAGGATCGTCCGCCATCTTGGCGACACCGCGTTGCGACGCCTTGCTGAACTTACCGCCGGAAGAGTCAGCGACGGACGGAAGCAAGCCAAGGAGTCGCAGTCGTCACCTTACAACCGTCAAAGAATTCTCCATCGGGGCGATTGGAGTGCGTTCGCCTGTAGATTTTTGGCGGCGGTACGTACGGCAAGGTGGACGGACGCTGAGGCACTGGAGGTGCTCCCGACTCTTCTTGATGATGAGTCTGTTCGTTTTTTTCGCTCTATAAAAGCTGCGAAGAAGAAAACTCTGCGAGGGTGTTCGAGGAAATGGCGGACGCGTACGAGCCACCGGATGACGCCCATCGCCGATTCGTGCAGCGGCAACGCGCACCTGAGGAGTCACCTGTGGCGTACAGGGGCGCCGTGTTGGAACTCGCTATGGCCGCTTACCCGGAGACGGAGCCTGACCTGCTGGAACCTCTCATCTTGGGAAGATGTTGGAGTTGTCCCGAGATCTTGGCATTCCTATGCCAGCGTGCGGTCACGAAAAACTCACGTCCCGGGCCGCAGCCAAGTGTCTTGACGCCCAGTTCAATCTCCGCCGCTGGAAACAGGTCACGGCGTGGACGGGCGGTCCTGTTGTCGATGGGGGGCCGTAGGGTGGGACCCTACAAAGGCCGTGTACGTGCCGGATGCGACCGGCCAGAAGGAGTTGTCGGCTGCCTCTGCTCCGTGGCCGGGCCGGAGCGGGCCGGGGCCGCGGGCTCCGCCGCCGGTGCGGCCGCGTCGGGACGGGGTGCCCGCTGCGCGCCGCCCCGACGTCGACTGCTTCCGTTGCGGCCGTCGGGGCCACTATGCCAGGGACTGCTGGGCCCGGGTTCCGGGGCCGCCCCAGCAGGAGGCCTCGACAGCGGACGCCCCAAAGAAAGACCTCCAGCACAGGCAAGTCGGTGCGCACCAGACACCCGGCAAGGCCTGACACCTCACTCATCGCCGTTGTTATGCGACTCGGATGTTGTTAAATGCGGGAGGCCAGTATCTGAGCCTTGTCGCTCGATAACGCAGTGGCGTAAGCTGGCTCGGCGGGTTGTCGCGGCCGCTACCGGTTCGTCCACTGTACCTGGGTCCATCCAAGGGGTGGACGTACGTATTTTAGTGGATTCCGGTGCGTCCGCGACCATTATTTCGGATGTGATATTCCATCTTTTGAATATCCCACCGGGGGCCGTGAAGCCGGCTTACGCTTCCTGCATCGCTGCGAACGGGGGTAGTATGGGCATCGTGGGACAGGTGGACGCTAACATTTCTATCGGGGTGTCTCGGCCTCGGGCGTTGTGTTGATTTCGAGGTCCCTGGCGGTTCCTTGCCTGTTGGGTACGGATTTTTTGGCTAAGATGCCCATTCTAATTAGAATCAATGAAAATTGCATAGAACTACCGGGGGCCGGAAATTGGCATTTTTACAGTCCGCCTGGGGCGACCGGCTCCTGTCGCCCAGGTGCAGGCGCTATCGGAAGTTTCGGTTGATATTCCACCTGGCTCGCAGATGCTCATTCCCTTACGATACCGGAAGCCGGTTCCGGGTCGGCAGGGTGCTTTTGGGATTTTGCTGTCGCCGTCCGCCGCGGTTACGGGCGGCTTGGCGCTGGTAGGGGCGCAAACTATTGTCCGTCCAGATCAGCGCCCGTTTTTGCAGGTGTTAAATGCGAGTACTGAAAGCGTGTGTGTGCCGGCTGGTACCGTTGTGGCACATGCCACTACGGCGTTTACGGCTCAGAGTGACCTGCCGACGGGGGCTGGTGGGTGGTGTTTCACACGATGGAGGGGTTGATGATCGTTGGATCGCCGAATTATGTGGGGAAAATTCGGCCCTTTCCGCCGAGCAGCGTTGTGCGATTCATGAATTATTATCGAGCTATTCCGATGTGTTTAGCTCGGACGATTTGGACTTGGACGCACCTCGCTGCTCTCTCATCATATCGACACGGGGGACGCTGCCCTATCCGTTTGAACTCGCGTCGGATGAGTCCGGCTGAGCGTGAGCATGTTCGAGGGGCAGTGGAAGACATGTTGAAAGCGGATATTATATCTCCGTCTAATAGCCCGTGGGGCGCGCCTGTTGTGTTGGTTAAAAAGAAGGATGGTAAATTGCGATTTTGTGTGGATTTTCGGAAGTTGAATAAAGTGTCGGTGGCAGATGCGTATCCCTGCCGCGTATGGACGACTCTCTCGACGCCTTGTCAGGGCTAAGTTTTTTTCAACGCTAGATCTCTCTTCGGGCTTCTGGCAGCTCCCCTTGACGAGCCTCGCGAGAAAAGACAGCTTTCCGTACGCCGCAGGGTTATTCCAATTTAACTGTCTGCCGATGGGGTTGAATGCAGCCCCTGCCACTTTTCAGAGGTTGATGGAGTTGGTATTGACGGGGTTGCAGTGGGAGACATGTCTCATTTATTTAGATGATATTATTGTCTTCAGCCGCACATTTGATGAGCATTTACTGCGGTTGGAGGCTGTATTTGCCAGAATGCGTTCTGCTAATTTGAAATTCAAGCCTAAGAAATGTCACCTACTGCAACGCTCCGTTCGATACTTGGGACATATTGTTAGTGCGGACGGGTGGCCACGGATCCAGAGAAAACTGCGTGTGTCCGGGATTGGGCAACCCGGCCACGGTGGGTGATGTGCGTCGGTTTTTGGGGTTCGCCTCATATTATCGGAGGTTTGTTCCGAATTTCGCTACTATCGCCAGGCCTTTGCATCTCCTTACTGGAAAGGGCATAAATTTGTGTGGGGACCGCCGGAGGAGGCGGCGTTTCGGAGCCTGCGCGATTTACTGGCTACTGCACCGACGTTGGATTATCCGGATTTTGAACATCCCTTCATTCTGGATACTGATGCGAGTGACACTGGTATTGGGGCGGTGTTGTCCCAGTCAAAAGGTGGTGTTGAGCGTGTGGTGGCGTATGGGAGTCGTGTTTTGTCTCCGCGGAAACCCGTTACTGCGTCACTCGCAGGGAACTTTTGGCCATTGTGTTTTTTCTCCGCCAATTTCGACCGTATCTGTACGGTCGGTCGTTTATTGTCCGCACGGACCATGCGGCTTGCAGTATGCTCTTAAGATGGACCAGCCATCCGGACAATTGCGAGATGGCTGGACACGTTGCAAGAATTTTCCTTCCAAATTCACCATCGGAAGGGTGTGCGTCACGCTAACGCGGACGCACTGTCCAGGTTGCCGCAACAATCCCTTGTGCGTGTGCGTCGGGGACGCATAGGTGTGGACTGACTCAGCTCCCCCTCAGCCTGTCGCGCTGGCGGTGGATGTTCTCGAAACTCCGCTTACACCGGACCGGTTGATGGGGACCGGCTGACGGGATTTTGCGTCTTCCGAGGTCTGTGTGGATTCGGGAGCAAATGTTGGACGATTCTTTGGTGTCGTTACGAAAACGAACGGAGAAGGCGGGTAAGGAACTCGGTGCGGGTGGTATTTCGGAAACTGCTCTCCGAGATGGGTTACTGATGTGGAGGGAAGGGATACAGGAACACTGGCGTCTCGTTGTGCCTGCGTCATTGCGGTATGAGTTGATTAGATCTTTGCACTGTGACACACTTTTACATCTGGGGGTGCAGAAAACCCTATTGACGCTGCAACGAGACTATTATTGGCACGGCATGACGACGGATGTCGTCGGTCACGTTCGCGCGTGTCCCGATTGTGCCCGCCGTAAACCGCCTAAACATCCATATGTTCCGCCGATACAATCGATTCAAGTATCTCGGGTTAATGAGCTGGTGGCGTTAGATATTTTGGGACCCTTTCCGCCATCCGCTAAGGGAAATAAGTATTTACTGGTGGGGTGGAGTACCTCTCTCGCTGGCCGATGGCCTGGCCCTTGCCTGACCAGTCAGCGGCGTCTATCACTGACGCCTTTCTATTTGGGTATGTAATGGACAAGGGGCGCCGGAGAGGCTCCTTACAGATAAGGGCGTAACTTTTCGTCCAAATTGTTGGGGAGGTGTGTGCGGCTCTTGGAACTAAAAAGATACGGACGTCCCCTACCACCCACAAACGGATGGTATGGTGGAACGGTTGAATCGGACTCTGTCCGCCATGCTGTGCCATACAGTCGGGGAAAATCAGCGGCTACTGGATACTCGCCGTTCTTTCTTATGTACGGCCGTGAAAATGTGCCGCCGATTAATGAGCAGTTGGGAACCGGTGCGAGGGGACCTGTTAAGCCTCTTCCTGAGTATATTCAGGACAACGTTCGCCGTGTCACTGAGGCAAGGGAAAGAGCCCGCATGGCTACGGCCAAAGCCCAGGCCAGGAATGAGCGGTGTGCCCGACGTTCGAAGGGAGAGTGCCCCTGGAAAAAGGGGACCTGGCCTGGCTTCATTGCCCACAGGTGCGGCCAGGTACCTCTCCTAAATTACATAAACCGTGGCAAGGTCCGGTCCGCCTCATTGAGGTTCCCAACCCACAGTCGGCGCGTGTTCAGGTTGGTTCGCGGCGCTGGTTCGTGCATACATCCCGGTTGAAGCCATACATTGCCCGCGGCCGGATGCGTCATCTCCCGAAGTTGCCTTGCCGGGGTCTGTTGCTGCCGACTCGCCCTTGCCTGTGTCTGCTGACCTTGCGAGAGCGCCTGTCGTACCCTTCACAGACAAGCCGGCCGTGACGCAGCAGGAAGGAGGACGTTCCGCTCGTGGGATGCCGACCGGAGCCGCGGAACCAACGGGACCTGCAGCTCTTCCTATCCCTCCGCGGACGCGATTACGGATGTCTCTGGCGCGACCGGGATAGTGGCGGGCCTCCAATGGCGACGGATGAACTCACTCCATCGCCCTTAAAACCCTTCCACGTTCCCGCTCGGCGGGTGGGCTGCCGACCGTCCGGACGGCCCGGCCACCGTACTCGCTCGAAATCCCTCACGTTTCGTTAAAATTGTATTGTGTTGTGTTCTTGTTATATTGTTGTTGCATGCTTCGTGTCTTTTTACGTGTGGCCCTTTACACCCGCATTTCTTGTCAGGTTGCAATTCAGCGAGGTCGGCTGGATTTTCTTTATGGGGAGGGTGATGTAATGCGGGCGTAAACGGCCCTCCGGAGGTGACGTCAGGAGGGAGGAGTTAGGTCACGTGGGGGGTGAGGGGTTAAGCTATAGAAGGAGGGGAACCGGAAGAGGATGGGAGTGACGGGAACCAGGAACAGAGAGAGGCCACGAAGGGCGAAGCGGAGGGTGGCGAGATCGCCACGAACACGGGGAGCGAGGATCGGCACCGTTGGCCAGCGGTGACCGACCCGAAGCAGCGAGGAGGCTGCAGTCAGCAGCGGGGCTGCACAGAGAGTCAGCAGCGGGGCTGCATACAGAGTCAGCAGCGGGTCTGCATACAGTAGCAGCCAGAGGGTCTGCACATAGGGGTGGCAGCGAGAGTCTGCATAGGGGTAGCAGCGAGTCTGCAGGGAGGAGGTACGGTAGATGAAGCAGAGAGTCTGCGGGAAGAGAAAGGAAGCTATAATAGCAGTCAACAGCCGGGGCTATAAATACAGAGTTATAACAGAGTGCCGTGTGGGAGAAGACAAGAACCCAATAAAGGACACGAAGACAGAAGAAGTGTCTGAGTCCTTTTATTACAAAAGGGAAGGGATATGGGAAATGCAGGTATGTGATTAGTACTACTTATGCCCGTGCATTATGCAGGATTAGCAGCATCAAAGGGAGGGATTTGGGAACTGCAGGAATGTGATTAGTGCTACTTATGCCCGTGCATTATGCAGGACTAGCAGCATCCAAGGGAGGGGATATGGGAAATGCAGGAATGTGATTAGTACTACTTATGCCTTCATCATCATCCGCCATGCAAATCATGGAAGCAGCGGCAGATGTGGAGGATGCCTGCAAAAGTGGTGCAAATGTGTTCACCCAGAAGAGACAGCGTACAATGGACAACGCCGCACTGCTTCCAGTCCACAAATAGGACGGAGACATCGCGGCAATGATGCACTCCGCTTCGCTTGCCTGGCTTGCCCACCTCATTGTGAAATTGTAGTCATTGTCTCTGCATCTACATCAGCAGTTGTACAAAAAANGACCTCCTGCGTACCAGGCGAGGTAGTTAACATCTCCTAGCCACCGTGATGATGATGAGAGAGAGAGACACGCAAACTCCAAATCTACAGCAGCAGGCGTCAGGGTCGGGATGGAACCACGACCTCCTGTATACCAGGCGAGGTAGTCAACGTCTCCTAGCCACCGTGATGATGATGAGAGAGAGAGACACGCAAACTCCAAATATACAGCAGCAGGCGTCAGGGTCGGGATGGAACCCACGACCTCCTGNACCAGGCGAGGTAGTCAACATCTCCTAGCCACCGTGATGATGATGAGAGAGAGAGACACGCAAACTCAAATATACAGCAGCAGGCGCCAGGGGTTACCAAAAAGATTTCCAATATATTAAACAAACACAAGATCCAGGTTCGTTTAAACACAGTACACAAAATCCGTGATTTAATCCCATCTGTAAATGATTCCTGCCATGCAGTACCCTGGTGTCTACAAACCGAGTTGTGGTTGTGGCAGCAGTAACATTTGGGAAACGAAACGGCATGTCTCGGACCACGTTCGTGAACACAAGGCGGATCTGAAACATGTAGGACCAATACATCTGCCGTTGCTGATCATTGTTTGACCGCTGTGGCTCACGCAAAATTGATTTTTCCAAGACGGAGGTACTCTGCAAACCTACCGGCTACGTTCAGAGATTTGTTCATGAAGCCATTCAGAAATATAAACACAGACACAACTTCAGCCGAGAATATGGGTACAAACTAAGCAATCATTGGAACGACGTTATTAACCAGGTACAGTCTTTACTGACTGTGATGTTTCCATCCTACCTGCCTATGTCAGCTGTTATTTCCGACTCTGTGTCTCTCTCTCTCTATGCCTCTCTCTTAGACCTCTCACATGTCCTTTGGATTGCACTCTCAGTCTCACATGCCCTTTGGAGTGCACTCTCATGGTGCTAATCTCTCAACACAGCTGTTGTGCGCATATGAGGGCATGATACTCTTTTGCGGCGATGGAAGCTCTTCCATGCTAATCTCTCTCTCCCTAATCCCTCTCTCCCTAATCTCCCCATTAACACAACTGACGTGCTTGCGTCCGGGGGTGGAATTCCTTTCCACTCAGACCCCGCTTGCTTGCCCATCGCCACGTATATAACGTCTTGTTGTAGCAGCTCTCTCGCTGGTTCAGCAGTTCCACTGCCGGGTTATATTTTTTCCGCCTGAGGATGACCGCTTGTGTTGCGATCGAAACGTCGTGATTCATTTTATTTTATACCCAGTGACTTTACCGCAAGAACAAAAGAGTAAAAAGATATATCAGCAGGCGTCGTCTGCGTCGGGATTGAACCCACAACTTCCTGTGTATCAGGCGAGGTAGTCAACATCTCACAGCCACCGTGATGATGATGAGAGAGAGACACGCAAACTACAAATATACAGCAGGCGTCGTCTGGGTCGGGATCGAACCCACAATTCCTGTGTATCAGGCGAGGTAGTTAACATCTCACAGCCACCGTGATGATGATGAGAGAGAGACACGCAAACTACAAATATACAGCAGCAGGCGTCGTCTGGGTCGGGATCGAACCCACAACTTCCTGTGTATCAGGCGAGGTAGTCAACATCTCACAGCCACCGTGATGATGATGAGAGAGAGACACGCAAACTACAAATATACAGCAGCAGGCGTCGTCTGGGTCGGGATCGAACCCACAACTTCCTTGTATCAGGCGAGGTAGTCAACATCTCACAGCCACCGTGATGATGATGAGAGAGAGACACGCAAACTACAAATATACAGCAGCAGGCGTCGTCTGGGTCAGGATCGAACCCACAACTTCCTGTGTATCAGGCGAGGTAGTCAACATCTCACAGCCACCGTGATGATGATGAGAGAGAGACACGCAAACTACAAATATACAGCAGAGGCGTCGTCTGGGTCGGGATCAACCACAACTTCCTTCATCAGACGAGGTAGTCAACATCTCACAGCCACCGTGGTACTCACAGCCGTCCATCCAGAAGACGATGGGAGGAGGAAAGCCTTGGGGTTTATTAGGGCGGCAGCGCAGCACGGCCGGCAGGCCCTCGGTGGCCATGACGGGTTCCAGCTGTTCACGGGCCACAGGGGAGCACCTGCAGGACACAGACAAAACCACCCATGTAGCCTTAGACCTCGATTGGAAGTTTCCGTGACTGCAGGGTCCATACTCTTTGGTTCTTTCGGTGAGTCACGTCGGCATAACATTAATAAAATCACGACGTTTCGGGCGCAACCCACAAGCGTCCGTCACCAGGTGGGACAACCACAGAAGAAACAATTGCTGAAGGGGCAAAAGGGTTGCCGTGACAAGAGCTATATAGGTGTTGAGTAGTTCCGACGGACGCACTCGGAGACGGAGGTAAGTTCGGGGCTTTCGCCAGGGTTATTAAAGCTGTTACAATACACACGCAGCAGGGTGCACAACTCCCAGGGGCAGGGGGTCTACTCTGAGTGCGGGTCCCTGCGGCAGCTCCTCTCTCTCGTGTCGGATCGGGGACTCTGCCGACTCCACCGAGCGGAGAGAGAAGCACCTCTACGGCTACCACCGGCTTCTCCCAGACTCAACTATTTGATCCCTCTCTCTACCCTGGTTCCCTCTTCACCTGCTTACTCTACCCGTTACCACGGTGACCCCGCTTACGTCACGGGGCATCTCCCTTAAGTACCCGGGAGACGTGACGTCATCGCACTGAACGGCACACCTGACGTCACGTCCCCATTTTACTCCTCTACAAAGGTAAGAACGGGGGGGAGCCAAGGAGGAGAACAGGGAGGGGTGGGGGTAGGGGAGTGGAGCGCCGCGAGAGGGATTAAGAAACGAGCAAGGACATGCCGGGGGGGGGGGGGGGGGGTAAAGTGGGCGGGGCTGGGAGTGGGAAGCTGAAAAAACTGGAGATGCGGATATGAAGGCAACACCATGAAGCAGTTAAGGTTTGACCTGGTTAATAACATCCTTCCAATGATTGCTCAATTTGTATCCATCTTCCCGGTTGAAGTTATGTCTATGTTTAGATATCTGCATGGCTTCATGAACAAACCTTTGATCGTAGCCGAAGGTTTTCAGAGTACCTTGGTCTCGGAAAAAACAATATCATGAGAGCTCAGCCACGACGGAGGATTAGTTCTGCCGTGTTTCAGATCTGCCTTGTGCTCGCGAACACGCTCCCAGACATGCCGTTTCGTTTCCCCAATGCAACAGCCACCACAGGTGCAACTTAGTTTGTAGACTCCAGGATACTGCATGTCAGGAATGACATCCTTCACCGATGGGATTAGATCACGGATGTTGTGTACTGTACTGAATCGGACCTGGATCTTGCGTTTGTTTAAGATCTTGGAAATATTTTTGGTAACGCCTGCTATGTTTGGTAACGTGATGGTTTTGATCGGCATCTCAGGGTTGTTTCTCCATGGTTGGAGAAACAGCTTTGCGAATAATGCGGTCCGAGTACCCATTCATCTTGAGGGCCTGGTGTACGTGTTCCAGCAGCCCTTTTGCCCACTTCACCAATTGTTTCTTGCTGTGGTTGTCCCACCTGGTGACGGTCGCTTGTGTTGCGCCCGAAACGTCGTGATTTATTTTATTTTATACCTACCTGAATTTACCGAAAGACCAGGAGCGGTTTCTTCATTAGGGCGAATGGGCGACGCACCACCAATGTCTTTCAACCACAGAGTCACGCGAGCCGTTACTGTGCCTCTGGATATAGTCCAATCAGCGTCATGTCACATTCTGTGGAGTACCGCCTCTTTTTTGGCGATTTCACTCTGGCTGAGAATCGCCCCGAGTGTTCCCATAGACTTACATTCAAAGATGTTTTTTTTCGAACGGCGGGCGCTGCAATGCATTCTCTATGGCTTCCGGGAGGGCTCGCACTAACGTGCTTACGTCATCATACGTAAGCACATTTCAGTCAATAATATTATTTGTCGCCACCTAGTGGAATCTTTAATAAAATAAACTGAGTGGATTGTAATAATAGTGAGTATAGAAACAAACAAGGAGATGTATTGTAAGTCACTTTATTTTTCATTAATATTAAAGAAGTGAAGTTGCCTTTACATGCTTAAGCTGTTAATTTATCCATTGCATGGGTGGACCTTATCCTTATCAATCATCCAGACATTTGCCCCCCTGAGAGATTATGCAGGAGCCGCCACTGCGAAAGACCGTTTGGGTAAGTGCTGTCAGTGAGTAGCAGCACCTGTGAAGACAAAGATCCCCCCTTGCGTAGCCACCCCTCCACTGCGTCGCCGGGTGATCAGCACCACGCCCGGCCGCCTCTGTCTCCCCGGTGGCAAAGTTTACCGCACATCGCACCGGGGACTCGCTTGAGGCCGATTCAACCTTGGGGAGCCCCAGGGCTGGTTCAGTAACAGCAGTTGATTGCTGTACAATTACCACAGCCGGCAGAACGACCGCGCACTGTGTGTGTGGCGCAGCGCTTAGCGTTTTGTGTGTGTGAGTGGTGGCACAGCAGTTAGCGTTCTGTGTGTGTGAGTGGTGGCACAGCAGTTAGCGTTCTGTGTGTGAGTGGTGGCACAGCAGTTAGCGTTCTGTGTGTGTGAGTGGTGGCGCAGCGCTTAGCGTTTGTGTGTGTGAGTGGTGGCACAGCAGTTAGCGTTCTGTGTGTGTGAGTGGTGGCACAGCAGTTAGCGTTCTGTGTGGTAGTCCACAGTCCAAGAGTGGCGTCCCCCCCCCACCCACTCACGCGCCAGCCGCACGGTGATGTTTGGGGTGAGCGTTGTGCCGTCCTGGTTCTCCGCTGAGCAGCGGTAGACGCCCTCGTAGGCCTCTGCGGCTTCGCTGTCGGACTCCGCGGACGCCGCCACCACCGCCGCCATGTCCACGGTGAAGGTGCCCGAGCCATCTCCACGCCGCTTCACGTTAGGGTCGCCGTTCGGGTCAAAGCGCCGGCCGTCCTTACTCCACCGAAACCTCAAGCACAAACGGGAGGGGGGAGAGAGGGAGGGATGTGAGGGATGGAAGGAGGAGAGGGAGGGAGGGGTGGGAGGAGAGGAGAGGGTGTTGTATATACAGTGAGGGAAAAAGTATTTGATCCCCTGCTGATTTTGTACGTTTCCCACTGACAAAGAAATGATCAGTCTATAATTTAACGGTAGGTTTATTTGAACAGTGAGAGACAGAATAACAACAAAAAAATCCAGAAAAACGCGTCAAAAATGTTATTTTAATAGTTTTTTTTTNCGTTTCTCTTAATACAACGGTTAAAAGTTCAAAACTGAGCGACGTAGATTAAGTCGACATCGTAGTCTGCCAACACACTCACCCAGATTAAAAACTACACTGCAGTCACATTGGTGGCCTTGATTGATTAATTACCTAATTTTACCCGGATTCAACTCACATTGTTTCTTGTTGTATCTTGCTATCTACGTGACTTTACCAAAAACCAAGGAATATGAATTCAGCAGTCAAGAAAGCTGAAGTGAAATTTTAGTTAGATCTCTAACCTCAGGACATCAAAATATAACTCGAGTAAAACAGCACAAATCCCTGGATGCTAAATCACAAATCTTGGATAAACACAAACCAAATAATAATTATGAATCTTAACTTTGGAGCTTTCGTGTGTTGACCGACTCTCTGTGTCGTTTTACATAACATTTCGATACTTTGCTAGGTTATTTAATTTTAGTGTGTCTCTTTCTCCCCTAAGCCTGCTCACTCCTTTTGTTGCACTCATTGACATGTAAATTTTTCCCTACCCCCCCCTCGCTGCCTCCGCCCCCTCTGTCTATTTAAGGCCCCACAGAGACGATCACCCTCTCTGTACCTGTGTTGCCCGCTCTGTGTATCTTGGTGATATCTGTCTGCTTATATGTCTGTCTATAGTTTTTTCTGGTTAGATTTTATGTCGCTATTTCATTATACCTGATGATGATTGCTTGTGTTGCAATCGAAACGTCGTATGCTATTATTTAATTTATTATTTTTTCTTTATACGTCACTTTACGAAAGAACCAAAGAATAATAATTATGAAGTATTCGACCAAGAGTCAACCACAAGGATAAACAAGGCGGAACAGGTCCATCACCCATAACCAAGATAAAATGTATCCCACAGAGAGAGAGAGCCTCTGTGAACACTGCTACAGACACACCTTGAGTCACTTACAGAATCAGAACTACAAAGTGGTACGGTATCAAGCCATGAGAGGTAAAATAATCTTCTTGGTTCTTTCGGTAAAGTCACGTAGAAGGGAAATAATAAATAATAATAAAACATAATAAAATAATAAACATGAAACATAATAAAATAATAAAATAAAATAATAAAATAAAACATAAAATTATAAATATAAAACATAATAAAATAATACAAATAAAATAATAAAATAATAAAATAAAACATAGTAACATTTCGATTTGAAGCTTTCGTGACTGCAAGGATTCCTACTCTTAGTTTTTTCGGTAAAGTCACGTAGGTAAAAAATGAAATAAAATTTAAAAAAATAAAAGAATAAAAATCACGACGTTTCGGAGGCTGTATACAGCAAATCTGGCTGTGACGGTCCCACCTGATGACGGAGACTTGTGTTGCCTCCGAAAGTCGTGATTCTTATTCCTTTATTTTTATTAATTTTTATTTCATTTTTTACCTACGTGACTTTACCGAAAAAACTAAGAGTATTTTATTATTTTATACAAATTTCAAAACCCGACATATACAACAACAAGGGAGGTGGGGAGGTAGCGTACTTGGGCGTTGGGTTGCCATGAGCCTCACACTCCATGACGATCTCGCCCTGCGGGTCCACTATGTAATCCTCCGGCGAATACCGGGTGATGAACGGAGGGCGAGTACCTGCCAGAGATTGATGGGTTAACAAAGCTGTGCTTGCAGCAGCGGCAATAGCAGATTCACACCAACACAGCCAATTCGCGCGGCTTTACGATTTTCAATCAACATGCTAATCTCTCACAACATGCCAATTTGCACCTGGCAGCCCTTTGATTGGTGGAATACCAACCGCTATCGGGTTTGCTGCCCACTACTTGCATTGCCATTGGCTGCTGACATTTGGGCGACGCCCATTTGAAACCCTTACAAACAGTTTGCCTTGGAAGCTAACCCTCCTTATCCTGAAGACGACCGCTTGTGTTGCGATAGAAACGTCGTAAAATTTCGATTTAAAGCTTTCGTGACTGCAGGAATTCAGCTTCTTGGTTCTTTCGGTAAAGTCACGTAGAAGGAAATAATAAAATAATAAAAATAAAACAATTCTTTTTTTCGTAAATCAGTAAAAAATAATAAATAATAAAATAAAACAANAAATAATTCTCACGACGTTTCGGCCACAACACAAGCAGCCGTCCTCAGGTGTAGAACAGGTCTGTCGAGAAGACATTCAGACTCTGTCTTCTCGACAGACCTGTTCTACACCTGAGGACGGCTGCTTGCGTTGTGGAAACGTCGTGAGAATTATTTTATTATGTTTATTTTATTATTTTATTATTTCCATTCTACGTGACTTTACCGAAAGAACAAGAAGATGAAACGTCGTAGTTTAAGTTTTTGATATTTTCTTTGAACCTATCTACGCGACTTTACCGAAAACCCCAAAGAATATGAATTCCTGCAGTCACGAAAGCTTCAAGTCAAGATTTAGTTGATAGTCTTTAGTGGACGATTTGGTGGGTGTAGCGTTGAGAGGGGCATCGTCTCAAGGGGGTGGTGCAGTTTGCTACTCACGGTCACGGGGCAGGGCGTGGCGGTGGTCACCCAGCACAGCCAACAACAACGACGCCAGAAGAAGGGCGGTGATGGGAAGGCCTCCATCAGGGGGGGGGGNACAGATGGTCAGACCGGGGCTTCCTTCACTTGGCTAGGAGGAGGGCGTAGAAGGGAGGGAGCAGAGTAGGAGGGGNAGCAGGAGGAATTAGAAGCATTTAAACTGCAAGAGGATGAATCCGAAGCGCTATAAAGCTCTTTTTCACACATGTCCAGCTGGGACATGGGTCAGAACGTGACAACAAACACAATACAAAACACGGTGTGAGTGCAGAGTACAGTAAGAGTCAACAAATCACACAAATATCAATATATATTAAAGGCAAAGTTGTGAATATTAGTGTCTGTTCAAAATGTTTAGCGTATTTCCCGACATGCAACGACTGGAAATTTGCCATGTGGGTGCTTTACTTTCCAGACTGTACACCGTGCAGAAATTATTAAAAATACACTTTTTGGGGGGGGGGGAGCTCAATAATGCAGAGATTTTTTGCACAGCAAGTGAACTGTGACGTCACATCTGTCACGTGACCCACGCATGTGTAGCGCAGTGGTCAGCGCTACGCCGCGCTACGAACCCGGCGACCCGAGTTCGATTCCCGCTCACGGCCACCAACGGTGACGATTATTTGAACCGGTCCTGGGCCTCCCCTAGGTCGACTCAGCCTCAAACGAGTAACTAGTGTGGTGTGTGAACATCGCCACTGGGAGACAAAGGCGGCCGGGTGTGGTGAATCCAAGTCCCGGGCGAAGCCGGGGTAGTCCAGCTAGTATACTAATAAAACTAGCCAATGTTTGATGTTGCAGTATAGACAAAACACGGCACTCTAAACGCATTTTCTAAATGCTGAGGGAAAAACCGGAGGACCGGAGTAAATTCCACGTGACCACGGGGAGTGAGGCACGTCAACTCCAATATACAGCAGGTAGTGTCAGTCGGTATCAAACCCACCACCTCCAGTACACCAGGTGACAACTGTGCCAGGTTACACATTCCTGCGGAGGGAGCTGGTAGGAACGTTGGGTTGCTCGCTCAATGGCCTGCAGGGTCAACGGCGGCGTGGTGTATTCCGCAAATATGGCCGACTGTGAGGGCGGGCACAAGCCGGCGTGAGTAGGTTAAACGTTGAGTTTTATAAGGGCACCACGGGGTGACCAGCCCNTCCCACCCAGCCCCTCCCTCCCCACCCAGCCCCACCCCCCACCCCCACCCAGCCCCTCTCNACCCAGCCCCTACCCTCCCACCCCCACCNAGCCCCTCCCACCCAACCCCTCCCTGCACGACGGACGGACACAATAATCCCCTGTGGGCTGGTGCAACCAGTGGGTTCCTACCAGTCAAAGACCTCCTTTGCAAGGGACACTTGGATGCACGCTCATAGTTGATGGTCACGTGCTCCTGCGTTGAGCAGCAGAATGTTTACATTTCACATCGGCTGCATTTCATCCAGTGGCACCGATTTTTGAAACCAGATCAACAATAAGTATAACCCGTAAAAACAAAGTTTTTCACTATAAATCCTTTATATGCGTGGCTGCTAGAGTCATCTCATCCTCTGGCTTGGATGGCTGCCACCTATGGGTCAGATGATTGTCTGCCAGTATTAAACAATTGGTAATTAAATATTTAATTTGTTTTCCCTAAGAAGTGTAAAATTTTAGAAAATTTTTCACAAACATTACTTGTCTCGCACGAGTCTGTGTGCAAATGTCAGCTCGATTGGATCACGGGAAGGGGTTAAAAAACGACCAAAAGATTTGCACGGTCGTAAGCAAGCAAGCAAGCACGCAAGCACGCAAGCAAGCGAACTTAATATAAAGGATTTAAAAACCAACATTGACTATCCCCAGCAAACAGGGCAACGCTGCATCAGCCACAGCTCCAGGTTTCTCCCATCACTTAAAGAGCCCCGAGTGAGAACACCCTGCAGGATAGAGAGAGACCAACACAGCACTTGCACGTCTGCGCGAGTGCTGTGTGGTGTGAAACAATTGCACGGGGGAAATATCAAGTTACATTTCGATTTAAAGCTTTCGTGACTGCAGGGATTCATCTTCTTGGTTTTTCGGTAAAGTCACGTAGAAGGGAAGTAATAAAATAATAAAAATAAAACGTAATAAATAATTCTCACGACGTTTCGGCCACAACGCAAGCAGCCGTCTTCAGGTGAAGAATGAGACACTGCCAGCGAGGCGCCTTAACAAAAGAATGTGCAATCAANGATTCTTGCTAAATNCTCTTGATGTGCACATTCTTTTGTTAAGCCTCTTCTTCTTCACTCCAACCCAGCTTATATATNAGCCCAGCTTGGCAGTGTCTCATTCTTCACCTGAAGACGGCCGCTTGCATTGTGGCCGAAACGTCGTGAGAATTATTTATTGTTTTATTTTTATTATTTATTACTTCCTTCTACATGACTTTACCGAAAAACAAGAAGAAAATATGAAGTTGACAAGGCCTCAACACGTCACTCACCGGCGCAACGCTGCGTAGATGTGGGGGGGGGTCTTGAGCTCTTTTCTGTGTCCTCATGTGGTGGTGGTGGTGGAAATCCAACGTTTCGTGCCTCGACCACAGGCAGGCGAACGCGTGCGGCTGTGATCGCGTGGAGCCTTGGCAGAGCGCTTTTAGAAAACGTAGCGCGGATAGGAGAACACGTGAGCGCGAATCACAATCCGTAGAATTGATAAGCACCGCCCATTGACACCACTGCCCATGGAGTGACGTAGGTAGACACGTGTTACAGGCAGCAACAATGTCCCACACTGCTGCCCACCAGGGATCACGTGTCTGTCTGACTGGCTGCGTGCATAAATAAATATATAATACACACAGCTCTTGATTGGTGGAGACCTACTGCCGGGTACGGAGAGGGAGGGGCCTGAGGGAGGGGGGGGTCAGGGGAGGGGCCTGGCTGGCTGCCTGGCTACCTCAAGTCACGTGATCTTCTACACAGGTAGGAACAGCAGTTCCACACTGCCCACCAGGGATTATGTGTCTGTCTGTCGTGCACGAATGCGCTGTCCAACCAAGTTCCGACCTGCACACTGCGAAGGAACGTGTTTTTTTTCGTGTGTCTGTCCTGTCCGTCTGTCTCCGTGTGTACGCTAGACTTGCGAAGGGTTTGGCTCGCGAGCCGTGGAGTTGACGTTGACGACGAGTCGCTGGTTCCACGCCGCAAGCCCCGCGGTGAGCCGGCGCTGTTCCGCTTTCCCATCCGGAAACTTGAAAGTAGTTAAATGAACAGTTTGGTGCCGTTATTTCGCATCGTTTAAAAAACACGTTCCTTCGGAGTGGGCAGGTAGGAACGTTGGACGCCATTTGACCGACAAATAACGAGACGGTTCCTCTACCTGACAAGATCCGTGACTCTAACGCACCGCCCCACACGGCCCCTCCCCTGACCCCCCCCCTCCCCCACTCTAGCCCTGACCACCCCCCATATCCCCTCTTGACTCCCCCCCTGGTGTCAGCCCCTCTCTGACTCCCCCCTCCCTTCTCCCTCTCCGTGGCTAGGAGATGTTGATTATATCGCCTGGTGGGCAGGTGGACATTGTGTCCCTCCTGACCTTGGCCACTCAAGCTGCCCGGGGTTGCCCGAGCGGGGAGTCACACGNCATCAACAAGGTGGCTACGAGACGTTGGCCAAACCAGAGCCGGTCTCGAACGCACCGCCCAGACANGGAGGGTGACACTCCCCCTCTCTAGCCATGATCCCCACGGTGGCTAGGAGATGTTGACTACCTCGCCTGGTGCGCAGGAGGTCGTGGGTTCGATCCAGACCATGGCTACGCCTGCTGCTGTATGTTTGGAGTTTGTGGTGTCTCTCTCATCAAGGTGGCTATGAGATGTTGACTACCTCGCCTGGTGCGCAGGTCTGTGTCTCTCTCTCATCATCACGGTGGCTAGGAGATGTTGACTACCTCGCCTGGTGCGCAGGAGGTCGTGGGTTCGATCGAGACCCTGACGCCTGCTGCTGTATATTTGGAGTTTGCGGTCTCTTCTCATNATCATCACGGTGGCTAGATGTTGACTACCTCGCCTGGTGCGCAGGAGGTCGTGGGTTCGATCGAGACCCTGACGATGCCTGCTGCTGTATATTTGGAGTCTGCGTGTCTATCATCACGGTGACTGAGATGTTAACTACCTCGCCGGGTGTACAGGAGGTCGTGAGTTCCATCACGACCCTGATGATGCCTGCTGCTGTATACTTGGAGTTTGCGGTGTTTCTCTCATCACGGTGGCTAGGAGATGTTGACTACTCGCCTGGTGCGCAGGAGGTCGTGGGTTCGATCCAGACCATGACAATGCCTGCTGCTGTATATTTGGAGTTTGCGGTCTCTCTCTCATCATCACGGTGGCTAGGAGATGTTAACTCCTCGCCAGGTGTACAGGAGGTCGTGAGTTCCATCCCGACAGGCTAAAATAACCCCTGCCCCGATTAAACCCGGGTATAGTTTGGCCCAGTCCAGAGTATACCCGGGGGGGGGGGGGGATGAAGTCTCCAAGGCTAAACTAGACCCCCGGGGGTTTAAACTCGACTGGGCCAGACCATACTGCTCCTGGCCAGACTATGCCCATGTGAAAGTTCACAGGCAATTATCCAGACAGAGAACAGGCGACAACGAACTTCAATCGATATCTAAAACGCGTACGCGTGGAAGTAAGAATCTAAATTTGATCAATTGAAGCATTTTTAGGGTTCAGGGGTTATTATTAAAGTTTTTTNCTGGTTGAAGCAGTCAAAGTCGATGTGTTTACAGTTTAAAATAAAATGTTGGAAAATTTAGTAATTCACGTGTATATCGCTCAACGCCATTACTATCACGGGGTATGATTTGGTCTAGAGGGGCATCATTTGGCCTAGCCAATAATATTCCCGGCTATAATCTCGCCTAGGCCGTTTAGACCCCGGGTATACTACACCTGTGGGTATACTACGGCCTGTGGGTATACTACGGCATTTGGGTATACTCCGGCCTCTTACACCGGGTAAAGTCTCGTAAATGGAATGACCATTGTCAGCCGTGATTGATCTATGGCTGAATGAAAGCCTCCCCAGCTATCGTCATCTCTCAAGATCTCAACACAGGATTCTGTCACGTTGACAAAAGACAAATAGTTCACTGCAGTCACGAAAGCTTTCAATCAAAAGATGCACACATTTATTTAAAAGCAAACGGGCATGTGTGGATACTACCCTTTGACCTGTATCACAAGAACAACGGGTCTCACCTGAGTGATCTGTACAGGTTACTTCCAAAAACACAAACTTTGTCCTAACATCACTTATTCAATGTTTGACCCTCATAAATAAAATGTTGCATGTACACAAAATCAGTGTTCATTCTAAATTATTGACAGACATTTTACATTTTAACAATGTAATTACTGCAGTGAAATATACTGCACCAGGTTAAGCTATTTCAAATAATTATGCACCGTCTGCTTAACAGTGGATGTAAAACATACTATTGTGTCATTCAAAACGAGTAGGCCATTGCATGCTTGCGTCTCGAGTCAAAATGTAGCAAATTCTCAACATTACCGACAAATTACACAACTGACATGAAACATCATCGCCCCTACTGACAGGCTCTTGTTCACATACTCTTTGGTTCTTTCAGTAAAGTCATGTTGGTAGCAAAAATAATAGTAGATCAGGAAGTTTCGATCGTAACACAGGGATCTACCCAACTCACAGAAAACACAAAGACTGACCGCTCACTCTTACTCTGCAGGTTGAACCNAGGAACTGAGTGTTCAACTTCACATTATTTTCATTAAAGGCCCGTGACAAAGGAGCATCTATTGGAGCGACGTCTCAAGCTGACACATCTACCGGGTCTCCCTTTGACTTTGTGTTTTCTAAGAAGTTCACCCACACCTCCACCTCCACAACTGCTGGGAGTTGCCTCACAGTCAGAATTCCCTCCTGCTTCACGTTGCCTCCATCAATGTGAAGGTCCCATTTTGCAGTATAATCTTTTACNATCACTTCTTCACTCTTCACCATCACTTCTTCTCTTCACCATCACCTCTTCACATTTCACCTCGATACCTTTAAGTGTCAAGCTGGGATTTTCCTCCAGTTATTGTTTGATGAGGGATGGGCTCATTGCGGCACTTTGACTTTCACAAGCTGATTTCAGACTCCACTCCTTGGAGATCTTCTGATGCTTGTGCGTTTTCTGGTGTACTTGAAGATTTTATGAATGTGCAAACGCCTTCCCGCCAAGTGCACCTGAAGGGTTTCTCTCCAGTGTGTGTTCTCTCGTGTCTTTGAAGATGTTCTGACCGTGTAAACGCCTTCCCGCACAGAATGCACCTGAAGGGTTTCTCTCCTGTGTGTGTTCTCTGATGTTTTTTAAGAGATGACTGTGAAAATGTCTTCCCACACATAGTGCACTTGAAGGGTTTCTCTCCTGTGTGTGTTCTCTGGTGTCTTACAAGAGTAGTTGAATGTACAAACGCTTTCCCACACACACTGCACTTGAAGTGTTTCTCTCCCGTGTGTATTCTCTCGTGTCTTTGAAGATGTTCTGACCGTGTAAACGCCTTCCCGCACAGAAAGCACCTGAAGGGTTTCTCTCCTGTGTGTGTTCTCTGGTGATTTTTAAGAGCAGATAACTGTGAAAATGCCATGCTACACACAGTGCACTTGAAGGGTTTCTCTCCCGTGTGTGTTCTCTGATGATTTTTAAGAACAGATGACAGTGCAAATGCCTTCCCACACACAGTGCACTTGAAGGGTTTCTCTCCTGTGTGTATTCTCTGGTGGGTCGGAACAGCGGATGCATGTGCAAACGCCTTCCCGCACATTGTGCACCTGAAAGGTTTCACTCCCGTGTGTGTTCTCTGATGTATTACAAGATTATGTGACTGTGAAAATGCCTTCCCACACACACTGCACTTGAAGGGTTTCTCTCCCGTGTGTGTTCTCTGATGTATTACAAGATTATGTGACTGTGAAAATGCCTTCCCACACCACTGCACTTGAAGGGTTTCTCTCCCGTGTGTGTTCTCTGGTGTCTTTGAAGATGTTGTGACTTTGCAAACGCCTTCCCGCACAGAATGCACCTGAAGGGTTTCTCTCCTGTGTGTGTTCTCTGGTGATTTTTAAGATGATATGACTGTGAAAATGCCATGTCACACACAGTGCACTTGAAGGGTTTCTCTCCTGCGTGTGTTCTCTGGTGTTTTTTAAGAACAGATGACAGTGAAAATGCCTTCCCACACACACTGCACTTGAAGGGGTTCTCTCCTGTGTGTGTTCTCTGGTGTTTTTTAAGAATAGATGACCGTGCAAACGTCTTCCCACACACACTGCACTTGAAGGGTTTTTCTCCCGTGTGTGTTCTCTGGTGTCTTACAAGAGCAGATGAATGTGCAAACGCTTTCCCACACACACTGCACTTGAAGGGTTTCTCTCCCGTGTGTGTTCTCTGGTGTATTACAAGATTACGTGACATTGCAAAGGCCTTCCCACACACAGTGCACTTGAAGCGTTTCTCTCCCGTGTGTGTTCTCTGGTGTACTACAAGATTACGTGACTTTGCAAAGGCCTTCCCACACACGGTGCACTTGAAGGGTTTCTCTCCTGTGTGTGTTCTCTGGTGCTGTGTCAAATTTCCAGTGCGTTCCGTGCTGTATGTACTCTGGTCGCATTGTTGCCTTGCCGTACCGAGCTGTGCTGACTGCCTTTGCTCCATCAGACCAATTCTGCAGAGGAAGCGTCGAAGGAAGCGTCAGCTGCAGACAGATAATAGGAATATCCACACCAGTATCGAGGCACAGAAGAATGCATATATACAGTCACACGTGACTTACACGTCTATATTCATGATGTAGTAAAAACGTTTCTCAAATTCATCACACGGGCTGTGATGGCACACAATGAGATGGCAAGTGGTCATTAAAAATTAATCTTAACGAAAAACTCCGAGCACACAATTTCGGCTGTCTGGCTACAAAAGGAATATGTATAAAAGCTAAATTCAGCTGACATTGCAAAGGGTGTTAAAACAATTCTATTTGTGTTATGCAGAAACGCATAAATTCATGTTCAATCGCAACTCAGGTGTGAATCCAGGCTCAGATGTCCTTGAAGGCTGGGATGAACAGATCCGACTTTCAGCTGCACGTGTGTGCTGTGGGGGTAACTTCCTGTTTCCATTCTTATAGAGTTCCAGAGGAAAACAAAAACAAACTATTGTTGTGATATAACCTCCGTGTTCAACAGAAATTAATAGACTTTACTGCAAACACAAACTTGACACTGTCACACACTGGNATGGACATTGGTGCAGACCCATGCCTGACACTGTCAGAATAGATTTCATAGAATTAATTGAGGANCAATCAAAAACTTTTCTCTCTCTCTCCGTGTTGAGAGACTTCACTGCAAACGTGGGTTCGATCATATTTGGAGTTTGCGTGTCTCTCTCTCCGTGGTCGCGTGGATTTTCCTCCGCCCGGGTTTCCCCTCCACATTCAGCGTCTTTGACCGATACACATTTCCACACGTATTCTTGGTTCTTTCGGTAAAGTTACGTAGATAGACAATAACAACAGATAATGAAATCAAATAAAGGCCATTTGTGTTGTCGAAACGTCGTGGGTTTTTTATTTATTTACAATTTTTTATTTTATTTTATTATTATTTTTTAAATTTTCTATCTCCGTGACTTCACCGAAAGAACCAAGAATATGAATTGCTGCAATTACTAAAGTTTTAAGTCAAAACACCGAGACACGCGTTGACAAAACCCACCTTGTGTTGTGGGCAGGTAGCTTCTGTAAACAAGAGCGGTACAGCAGCTCAGGCGGGCTTGGGCTGGTAAAAACGAAAAAAAAACTGCGTTAATATCTACAATAAACCAAAGTGACAAAGTAGCGAGCCGCGTGAAGACAAATTAAACTTAAGGGAGGGAATTAAAGCAAACGCGACCAGGCGAGGGCAGGAGGCAAGGCCCCGCGTGTCTAGGCCCCGCGTTGTAAAGTTCCAACTTGGACATCGATTCACAAGCTGCTGCTGCTCTAGTGGCATCCCTACGAGAGAGAGCGAGGCTCTACCTTGGTAAACAACAACAACCACAACAACAACCACCACAACAACCACACAACCACCACAACGATGAGAATTTCTCACCTCGGATTTCACTGCACGCGCGAAGTTGCAGCTTGTGACGTCACGCGGCAGCAGGTGACATGACGTCACTCCCGGGGTACAAGCAACAGCCCCTCCCACAACGAGTGGCGACTCTAACTGACGTCATTAATACATTATGTTAATGTGTGGCGATCCAAACGTCGTGGGTTTTATGCTTTAATGAGTGACTTTACCGAAAAAGCCTAAGAGTATGAATCATTGCAGTCACGAAAGCTTCAAATCTGGAACTCATCATGGATGTGGCTGAACGTCACCGTGTAGGAGCCCAGAGCGTGACACCTTCACGCGCTGGGGGAGTAGCGCATACTAAAATAATTATTTTATTATGTTTCATTTTTATTACGTAGAATGGAAATAATTAAATAATCAAAAGAAAGCATGATTTAATAATTATTTTATTATACATTCTAAAATAATTATTTTATTATGTTTTATTTTTATTACGTAGAATGGAAAAAATAAAATAATCTAAATAACACATAACAAAATAATTATTTNATTATGTTTCATTTTATCATTTTATTACTTCCATTCTACGTGACTTTACCGAAAGAACCAAGAAGATGACACACACAGCTTGCACGCTAGTAACTACACTAGGACCCTCGCGATGCTACGCAGTGAACAGTGAACTTGGTAGCGTGAGCTCGCTACCAGGTACACTGATCTATTCGTTGTTAAGGTGGCCGGATCGATTCCCGCTTCCTCCACGGGGATTATTTTTTAAAATAAATTTTTAACTGTAACGCCCCAGCGTTATTGTCGGTGACATGTTCACATTGGTGAACCAGCTTGACGTCTCGTCGCCCTCGATTTTTGATGCGGATTTGCAGTTTAATAAACCCGCATCTTAGTTGCTGTAAAAGTGCGGCGCGAATTGCTCGCTGCGCTGAAGACTCCCGCCTCTGGGCGGCAGGCGGCGCTCGTGAGAACGCGAGAGGCGCCAGCTGAGAGCTGCACCCCGAGGAAGCCTCTTGGCGGCTTGTTGTTGTTGTCGCACTGAAACACGTTCATCACCTTCAGCGCAACGGGGTCTCTGCTCGTGAAGTAAAAACGGAGTTTCCTTTTTGAAAACTATTGTTTGCGTGGAGGATGCGGGGATCGAACCCGCGACCTAAAAAATAATTATTTTATTATGTTTTATTTTTATACATAATAAAATATTTTATTATTTTATTATTTCCATTCTACGTAATAAAAACAAAACATAATAAAATAATTATTTGATTACGTATAAAAATAATTATTTTATTATGCTGTATTTTATTATTTTATTATTTCCCTTCTACGCAACTTTGTTTGATTATTTATTATTTTATTATTTCTCTTGTACGCGACTTTATGGTGAATTATTATTTTATTATTTCCCTTCTATGCGACTTTGTTCTATTTGTATCACTTTATTTCTCTTTTACGCGACTTTATGTTTTATTATATTATTATTTCCCTTCCATGCGACTTTATGTTTAATTGTTACTATTTTATCATTTCCCTTGCACGCGACTTTATGTTGTATTTTTATTATTTTATTATTTCTCTTCTGCGAGACACACAGAGAGAGACACACAGAGAGAGACACACACACAGAGAGAGGACACACAGAGAGACACACACAGAGAGAGACACACACAGACACACAGAGAGAGAGACTCGGCACTGTACGTAATCCAAGCGTTTGGTGGGGGAGCTGGACGACTGAGTGGCTGAGTAAGACGGTTGCTGATTGGCTGAAGCGTGGGTGTGTGAGGCGTTGCTGATTGGCTGAGTGGCTGAGTAAGACGGTTGCTGATTGGCTGAGGCGTGGGTGTGTGAGAGGGGGCTGCTGATTGGCTGAGTGGGTGGGCGGGGCTCCATCTTTGTGTGAAGCCAGGTGACGCGTTCCGCCATTTTCTCAACATTTCGATTCAAGGTGACGCATCTTATTGTAGCTCCCAGCGAATTCTAGCGACTTCTCGTGACTTACAGCGAATTATAGTGACTTCTAGTGACTTACAGCGAATTATAGTGACTTCTAGTGACTTTTAGTGACTTCTAGTGACTTTTAGTGACTTCTCGAGACTTCCAGCGAATTCTAGAGACTTCTAGAGACTTCCAGAAGCTCCATCATCACACGGAGAAACACGCAGAAAAGGCGGGTTTTTCAACTAGGTATGTATAAATGTTGTATGTATAAATGTTGTATGTATAAATGTTGTGTGTATAAATGTTGTGTGTATAAATGTTGTATGTATAAATGTTGTGTGTATAAATGTTGTGTGTATAAATGTTGTGTGTATAAATGTTGTATGTATAAATGTTGTGTGTATAAATGTTGTGTGTATAAATGTTGTGTGTGTGTACTCTTTAAGTTTTTTTTCACGTAGGGTAAAAATAAAATTAAAACTTAATAAAAGTTTTAGTAGAAATACAGCGAATGTAGCTGTGACGGGCCCAGCTGATGACGACACGTCGTGATTTATTATTTTATTTCTATTATTACTTTTATTAATGTTATTATTTTAACCTTCGTGACTTTCCCGCATCGATTAGCGAATTAGATTTCGTTCGCTTGCAAAAATTAATCGTTAAAGAGTTAATAATTATTTAACGATTCATTTTGGGAGCTTGGTGAGGGGGTTGTTTAGGCCTCAGCCTGGGCGCTCACCTGGATCTCAGGCCCGGCTCGTGGGCCGGAGTCGCTAGGCGAGGCCATGGTCCCCCGACGTGAGGCGAGGCCTGGTGACTACCCATCATGTCTCGCCCTCTCACGTTCACATTGGTGCACTTGCAACGATTTGTTTATGTTACTCGTGGGCTATAAGCTTTCATTGTGACGTTGCCGTGCTTTAAACATTGTTATTTATCTTCTTGGTTCTTTAGGTAAAGTCACGTAGAATGGAAATAATAAAAATAAAACATAGTAAAATACTTTATGTTTAATAAATTATTGGTTCTTTCGGTAAAGTCACGTAGAATGGAAATAATAAAATAATAATAAAACGTTAAAAAATACTTTATTATGTTAAATAATTTATTGTTTTTTCGGTAAAGTCACGTAGAATGGAAATAATAAAATGTAAACTTCATAAAATAAATTATAAACCAATTAAATATTGTATTGCTTTATTTTTATAATTTATAAAACATAATAAAATATTTTATTATGTGTTATTTTTATTATTTTATTATTTCCCTTCTACGTGACTTTACCGAAAGAACCAAGAAGATGAATCCCTGTAGTCATGAAAGCTTTACATCGAAATTGTTATTTATGTTTTAATAGCGGTTAGCAGACGCGAATCATTGTACGGTACACAGACAAAGCCGCTCCTCGCACAGACTGTAGGGGCAAGTGCTGTTAGCGAGTAGCAGCAGCAGCTATGAAGGCAAAGACAAAGATGCCCCGTGTAGCCTGTGTAGCAGGCTGTAGGGGCAAGTGCTGCTAGCGAGTAGCAGCAGCAGCAGCTATGAAGGCAAAGACAAAGATGCCCCGTGTAGCCTGTAGTAGCAGGCTGTAGGGGCAAGTGCTGCTAGCAGGAGGGTGGGTGGCCAGCACCACGCCCGGCCGCCTTTGTCTCTCCTCAAGTGGAGATGTTCATACAGTCTGCTGCGTGTCTCTGCACCATCCGCCTATATGGGTATCTCACGCCCATTGTATGTGCTGTCTGTGTAGAGAACACCAAGATGAGTTTGCAGGAGACCACAGAAGACATCATGGCAGACCAGCCCAGCCAGGTGGATGCCGATCAGGTGAGCGTCACGTCTCTACCCCTCTCCTCCTCCCCCCGTGTGTCTCACAAGCCAAGCAGGCCCCAGCCTGGTAGTGCTGATTGTGGGGACTAGTGAACCACTGCCTGGCTGCGTGGTGGTGAGCGACACGTCTTTACCCCCTCTCCTCCCCCGTGTGTCTCGTGTAGAGTGAGGAGAGAGACGGATCTCTCCCCGTGCTTGCGTGGATTTTTCTCCGGGTCCTTGAGGTTTCCCCTAATAACATATTTGGGAACAAAGCGTTTGGTGCAGTGGTTCTTAACCTGGGGCTGTGCAAGATGCCCCTCTTCTGAGGTTAAGAACCACTGATTTAGAGTAGGACTGAACGATTAATCAATTTGAAATCGAAATCGCAATTTGAAGCAATGCGATGAGGAAATCGATTTTTTTTGCGATTTGTAAAATGCCGATTACTTATTGGAATTGTTTTGTTACTTATTATTATAACTTTATTGATTTCACTTCACAATTGTTCTATGTTTGATTGTTCTATTTAAATTTTTTTTTATAAATACATGTTGGAAGCAATTCATATATTTAAGTTCTCATCCTTCCATTAGAATATATGTATCAGTTCTTATGTTGACGGTATCATGTGGCAATGCCACATCACACGTTGTAAATCTATTACACAGTGAATATTGAACTGAAGCTTGACTTGAACAAATTGTTTTATATCAAATCAAATCGCAATATCTGTCAGAAAAATCTCAATTAGGTATTTCCCCCAAATCGCCCAGCGCTAGTTTAGAGAGTGACAGCCTCTTGTTGTTGTTGTTGTGCCCCCCCCTCCCCTCGGCTTCGCCGTCAGCCCACGGACACGAGCGACGGAGCCCGCCGCTACCCGGGGCCCCACCTCCAGGGCCACCACCTCGGGCTCCCCACGCCGCGGCGACTGCGACGCCGCTGCCTCGTGGTGCCGCGCTGCGTCGTCTTGCCGCAACCGCGGCGCCAGCAGCCGCAGGAGGAGCCCCGGCGCGACCCGGAGGAGCCGCGCCGGGTGGCGCCGGCGGCGGTGGCCACGGCAGCCGACCCGGACGGCGTCGCCGCTCAGGTGAGAGAGACGCACCGCGGGGGGGGGGGGGGATCTCGTCCCGAAGGTTTCGTGGACGCGGCAAGAATTGACGTTCTCGGGTCTTTGGGTGAAGAAGTCGCGTCGGCGGCGGCGGGTTCGGAGAGAATCACAGAAGCGCGACGCTTCGACCGCGACGCGAGCGGCGGCCCTGGTGGGCGCCCGCGACACGGCGCCCCGTTCTAACCCTCCCGCCCCCCCCCTCCCTCAGCGCCGTCGTCATCACCGGCGTCGGTGCCTCACCTTGACCAGGCCGGAGATGCTGGCGGTGGTGGAGCAGTTACGGCAGCAGCAGCAGCAACAGCAGCAGCAACAGCAGCAGCAGCGCGCCACGGAACCCGCCGACAACGCCGACCGGCTCCGGGCGCCGCCCTTAGACGGCGCCATCGCGGCCGTGGTCCCGCCCGACAGCCGGCGGTGGTGGCGCCCGGCGGCGAGCGGGAGGGGAGGAGACGGAGCTGCGTCGGCGAGTTCGGCAAGCCGAGCAGTTTGCCATGCTGCGCGAGGCGGAGCGTCAGGAAACGGAGAGGTGAGACTCACCACACAGAGACCCACAGACTCACCACACAGAGACCCAGACTCACCACACAGACTCACCACACAGACTCACCACACAGACTCACCACACAGAGACCCAGACTCACCACACAGAGACCCACGGACTCACCACACAGAGACCCAAGACTCACCACACAGACTCACCACACAGACTCACCACACAGAGACCCACAGACTCACCACACAGAGACCCACAGACTCACCACACAGAGACCCACAGACTCACACAGACTCACCACACAGACTCACCACACAGAGACCCACAGACTCACCACACAGAGACCCACAGACTCACCACACAGAGACCCACAGACTCACCACACAGAGACCCACGGACTCACCACACAGAGACCCACCCCTCGCGTGTCGTTCGCTAACAGCACTCGCCCCAACAGTCTGTTAAGGCTACACGGGGATCTTTGTGGGTGTGTGTGTGCGGGTGTGTGTTTGTGTGCGCTTGTGTTTGCGTGTGTTTGTGTGTGTGTGCGGGTGTGCGCTTGTGTTTGCATGTGAGTCGGTGCGTGTGTCAGTGCCGTGTGTGTTTGCGTGTGTGTGTGTGTTTACGTGTGTGTGTGTTTGCATGTGTGTGTTTGCGTGTGTGTTTGCGTGTGTGTTTGCGTGTGTGTGTGTGTGCGTTTGCGTGTGTGTTTGCGTGTGTGTGTTTGTGTGTGTGTGTTTGTGTGTGTGTGTTTGCGTGTGTGTGTGTTTGTGTGTGTGCGCTTGTGTTTGTGTGCGAGTCGGTGCGTGTGTGTTTGCGTGTGTGTGTTTGCGTGTGTGTGTTTGCGTGTGTGTGTTTGTGTGTGTGTGTTTGCGTGTGTGTGTGTTTGCGTGTGTGCGCTTGTGTTTGCGTGCGAGTCGGTGCGTGTGTCAGTGCCGTGTGTGTGTGCGTGTGTGCGCTAGTGTTTGTGCGAGTCGGTGCGCGTGTGCCAGTGCCGTGCGTGTGGAGCGCTCCGTGCGTGACGACGCTGACGTGACCGCCCCCCCTCTCCGGCAGGCTCCTGACGGCGCTGCTCCGACTGGCGCGTGACCAACACGCGGCGCTGGCGGCCGCCGGCCTGGCAAGCGCCGAGCAGACGGCCGTCCTGACGCGCACCGTGCGGCTGGTGCGGCGCCGGCGATGCATCGCCTGGGCCGGCGGCGGCGGCGCCAGCCGCTAGGACGGAGTCACTACACACTCTCGGTCTCTCGTCTTGTACTACTTTGTAATAAAAGACATTTGTGCAAACTTTAAGCTGCGTTATTGACGTCTTTATGAGAAGCGCACTTCACTCTGCGATCTGTCCGCGATGAATCATTGACATCATCGTCGGTGGTGGTGCTGACAATCTGCTCTGCACGTCGCGCTCTGTCGAGGGTTCAGTCGCTTTGCCGGAATGCCTCGATGCGCACGGCAGCTGCACCGTAGTGGCTCGGCGATGTGTGCACTCGCAACCGGCGTTCAGTTACCTCGCTGGAGGGTCAAGGCTCTGAATGCAATCGCTTCAAGCCAGGCGTGTCCGCAGACACTTGTCCCAGACAGAGCCCTGCACCGCACACTTCGACATGACCGAGATGACTGGCTGATGCACCACCTGTGCCCCCTACTGTGCCAACTTGCTGTGCTTTAGCCACCCGGCGCTCCGCTCGTTGTACGCACACACACACAACCGCCATTCGCCACTAAGTGGCGGTGACGTCACCACGACGCTTGTGCCAGGCCACGTGCACCTTGAGGCCACCACGTGAAGTGTCGAACGCCCGCTGGCAGGAGGAGGTCACGGGGCAGACCCAGCAGGTGCCACGGGTCGACTGACCGAGATGGAGTGACACACACACACAAGTACACACACACAGACATCGACTTACACACACAAGTACACACACACAGACATCGACTTACACACACACACAAGTACACAGACATCGACTTACACACACACACAAGTAAACACACAGACATCGACTTACACACACAAGTACACACACAGACATCGACTTACACACACAGACATCGACTTACACACACACACAAGTACACACACACACAAGTACACACACACAAGACATCGACTTACACACACAGACATCGACTTACACACACACAAGTACACACACACACAAGTACACACACACAGACATCGACTTACACACACACACAAGTACACACACACAGACATCGACTTACACACACACACAAGTACACACACACACATGGAGTGACACACACACATGGACACACACACGCGATAGTCTATTTCCATGTGATCCCAACGGAAATCGATTCCATTAGCTTAATAAACTATAAATCGATTCCCATGTTATCCCAATAGAAATCGACTCTATACATCCACTACGCTACAGGAATCGATTCCTAATGTTATCCCATTAAGAATCGACGCAAGTAAAGTTAATCGAACCGGGAATCGAATTTCTCTGCACCACGTGACTTGAGAAACTGAAACACGTGGGTCCCAGGTGGGTGTCATGGCGGTGCAAGAACTCTTCTCGAGACTTGGCCTACTCTTCCTCTCCGTCCTCGTCACGTGTACACACGGTGAGCCCAGCCAGAGGTGGTTGATACATCGGGTACCAGGTTGTGGTGGACGTGGGGAGCGGTGGTGAAGTGGTTAGCGCACTGTGTGTGTGTGGGGAGCGGTGGTGCAGTGGTTAGCACACTGTGTGTGTGTGTGGGGGNAGCGGTGGTGCAGTGGTAGCGCACTGTGTGTGTGTGGGGAGCGGTGGTGCAGTGGTTAGCACACTGTGTGTGTGTGGGGAGTGGTGGTGCAGTGGTTAGCGCACTGTTGTATGTGTGTGGGGAGCGGTGGTGCAGTGGTAAGCGCACTGTGTGTATGTGTGTGGGGAGCGGTGGTGCAGTGGTTAGCGCACTGTGTGTGTGTGTGGGGAGTGGTGGTGCCAGGTGGTGTGTGGGGAGTGGTTGAGNAGCGCACACTGCCCATCTCCCCAGCTGCGACTCCCCCTCTGAATGTCCGCGTGGAGTCTCGCGACCTGCTGACGCAACTCCGCTGGGACCACGACGCTCAAGTGGACGTCGCCACCAGCAGCAGCTCAAAGCTCCTGGACGTTGCCTACAGGGTGGACAGCAAACTGTGAGATGCTCGCTCACTCGCTCACCCACCCACCCACTCACTCACCCACCCACCCACTCACTCACCCACCCACTCACTCGCTCACTCACCTACCAATCCACTCACTCAACCATCCACTCATTCGCTCACCAACTCACTCACTCACCCACTCACTCACCCACTCACTCAACCATCCACTCACTCACCCACTCACCCACTCACTCAACCATCCACTCACTCGCTCACCCACCCACTCACCCACCCACTCACTCGCTCACCCACCCACTCACTCAACCATACACTTGTAGGGGTGTTAAAGAGAGGGCCCGTTATGCATGGCAGCCTATGGAAAACAAACACAGTGGGCGGGACTACGTAAGTGCACGAGGAGGTGCCCTCTACGACGCCGAGCCAGACACCCTGGGGGGGGCTGGTTCGAACGTTATGATCCCCCGGGGCCCCACCCCTCAGGGAGGGGTTGGGTATAAAAGGGGATGTTTCAAAGGGCTCGAGAGTTATGTTTTAAGCTAAAGGAAGAAGACTGAAGACGTCTTAGATAGAGCCCTGGACTCCCCTAGTTCGATGTCCTTTTCAGGGCCGGACAGGACTGAGCCAGTGGCGTGGTCCCGAAAGCCAGAGCCGGTGCTCTTGTAAGAGCTGGTCTGGAACTCCGGGTACCGGGCCCGACTTACCAGTGTCGGGCCAGATAGCCTCCCCTAGCCCATTAGTGGAGGACTCGGGGCTAGGACAGAGTTAGCAAGGGGTGTATCCCAGTTATACGGGTGAGGGGGCCGATACCCCCTCGAGTGTTATATGCCCACTGTCGTATTGTGAAATAAATATACGTGTGCCTCAACCTCGGTGTCAAGCGTCCTCACCGGTACTTCACACTCACTCGCTCACCCACCCACTCACTCACCCATCCACTCACCTCACTCGCTCACCCACCCACTCGCTCACCCACTCGCTCACACATCCACTCACTCAACCATCCACTCACTCGCTCACCCACTCACTCGCTCACCCACGCACTCACGCACCCATCCACTCACTCATCCATCCATCCACTCACCCACTCACCCACTCGCTCACCCACCCACTTACTCATCCATCCACTCACTCACCCACCCATCCACTCACCCACCCATCCACTCACCCACCCACTTACTCACCCACCCACTTTCTCACTCACCCACCCACTCATGCACCCACCCACTCACTCTCCCACTCACACACTCAACCACCACCACCTCACTCCCACCCACTCACTCACTGACTAANCACTCACCCACCCACTCACTCACTGCTAATGCCCTCACCCACCCACTTACTCACCCACTCACTCACTGACTAACACACTCAACCACCCACTCACCCACTCACTCACTGAATAACTCACTCACCCACCCACTCACTCACTGACTCACCTACTCACTCACTGACTAACGCACTCAACTACCCACTCACTCACCCACTCACTCACTTACCCACTCACTCACTGACTACTGCACTTACCCACCCACTCTGTCACTCACCCACTCACCCACTCACCCACCCACCCACCACTCACTGACTCACCCACTCACTCACCCACCCACTCACTCACTGACTCACCCACTCACTCACCCACTTACCCACTCACTCACCACTCACCCGCTCTCACTCACCCACCCACTCACTCACTCACCCACTCACTCACCCACTCACTCACTGACTCATCCACCCACTCACCCACCCACCACTCACCCACCCACTCACCCACTCACTCACTCACCCACTCCTCACCACCTCCTCCTCCCCGTGNCTCTGTCTGTCAGCTATGGACGAGCCCGCTGGCGGACCGTCTGCGCTGCCACCGCAGAGACACGGTGCGATGCTCCTCAGCGCTGCGACATCCTGGCGACCGCTCACCTTCGCCAGATCCACCGTCTCACGCCACCAACATCACCACCATCTCATCACCACCACCACCATCGCCACCACCATCACTACCATCATCATCACCCTGGGTCGTGGTTGAGGTGTTACCCTTGAAGACAAGTGAGTGGCATTGTCTATGTTTCTCTCTCTGTGTGTGTCTCTGTCTCTGTGTGTCTCTGTGTGTGTCTGTCTGTGTGTGTGTGTCTCTGTGTGTGTCTTCGCCGGTTGGAAACATTTAGGCTGGCCTGCTTACGATCCATCCTGGGTTTAACCAGGCTGGATTGTGTGAGGAGCTCACAAATCCTTGAATGTCTGGGCAAAGTCCCATTGGTAAACTCCTCCGGCAGGCAAGGCTGCGTTGGCTGGGTCATGTAGCCTGCATGCCCAGCCACCGCATGCCTAAACAGCTTTAGTTCGGCCGGATCGAGGGGGCTAAACGGGTGCGGCACGGGCTAGAGAAGAGATGGGTGATGTGGTACAAGAGTGGAGCTGAGTGGACTTGCCGATGACTGGTACCAGCGGTGTCAAGATCGGCCTCTGTGGAGGAGGCTCGTGAAGGACGCTACTGGGCAGTTGGAGGCAGTCGCCCTCCAACAACAACGGAGGGTGGAGGAGCGACGCTCACAACGAGCGGAGCGCCGGGTGGCTAAAGCACAGCAAGTTGGCACAGTAGGGGGCACAGGTGGTGCATCAGCCAGTCATCTCGGTCATCTCGGTCAGTCGACCCGTGGCACCTGCTGGGTCTGCCCCGTGACCTCCTGCCAGCGGGCGTTCGACACTTCACGTGGCCTCATGGTGCACTTGGCCTGGCACAAGCGTCGTGGTGACGTCACCGCCACTTAGTGGCGAATGGCGGTTGTTGTTGTTGTCTCTGTGTGTGAGTGTCTCTGTGTGTCTGTGTGTCTCTGTATGTGTGTCTCTGTGTGTGTCTCCGTGTGATGTGTCTGTGTGTGTCTCTGTGTGTGTGTGTGTCTGTGTGTCTCCTGTGTGTATGTCTGTGTGTGTGTCTGTGTGANTGTCTGTGTGTGTGTGTCTGTGTGTGTGTGTCTCCGTGTGTGTGGCTGTGTGTGTGTCTGTGTGTGTCTGTGTGTATGTCTGTTNTGTTGTGTGTGTCTCTGATGTGTGTCTGTGTGTGTTGTGTGTCTCTGTGTGTATGTCTGTGTGTGTCTGTGTGTGTGTCTGTGTGAGTGTGTCTGTGTGTGGTGTCTCTGTGTGCTGCTCTGGCACCAACAGTCTGTTCAGGCTAGGGGGGTGAGTGAGATGACGGCATCTCTTCACCAGGTGAGTGAGATGACGTCATCTCTTCACCAGGTGAGTGAGATGACGTCATCTCTTCACCAGGTGAGTGAGATGACGTCATCTCACCAGGTGAGTGAGATGACGTCATCTCCCTCACCCCTCCCCACCCGTGACTCTCCCCCCCCCCCCCCCGTGTCTCAGCCGTGCTGAGTGCTCCGACTGTCACCTTGATGCTGCACAAGAACGTGACGCTGGAGGAGGAGGGGGGTGGTGAGGGGGAGGGTGGTGAGGAGGAGGAGGGTGGTGAGGAGGGGGAGGAGTGTGGTGGTGAGGAGGGTGAGGACTACGAAGATGACGACGACGATGGCTACGACGATGATGACTACGATGATGATGATGAGGGTGATGATGAGGATGATGATGAGGATGATGATGAGGATGATAGTGGCGACGGTGATGGGGCCGACGGTGATGGCGGTGACGGTGATAACTACGATGATGATGAGGGTGATGGTGGTGACGGTGATGGTGGCGATGCTGATGATGATGATGAACGTGATAGCGGTGACTCTGATGGCGGTGACGGTGATGATGACGATGAGGGTGATGGCGGTGACAGTGATGGCGGTGACGCTGATGACGATGATGATGGTGATGGCGGTGACAGTGATGGCGGTGATGGGGCCGACGGTGATGGGGCCGACGGTGATGGCGGTGACGGTGATGGCGGTGATGGCAGTGACGGTGATGGCGGTGATGGTGATGGTGATGATGATGATGGCGGTGATGGTGGTGACGATGATGATGATGGCGGTGATGGCGGTGACGGTGATGACGACGACAATGAGTTTTATGACGACGATGACGACGACAGCGAGGGAGAGCGGAAGGCGTGGGAGCTGTCCGTGCGGGTCTCCATGAGCAGCGTGTGGAGGAGGAGGATGGCGCAGAGTGACGTGCGCTACCATCTGCAAGCCGAGGTCTCCACAAGGAGGGGTGTCACTAGCACGGTGAGAGTGGGTGGGTGGGTGAGTGGGTGGGTGAGTGGGTGAGTGAGTGGGTGAGTGGTGAGTGGGTGGGTGGGTGAGTGGGTGGGTGGGTGGGTGAGTGAGTGGGTGAGTGAGTGGGTGGGTGGGTGGGTGAGTGGGTGAGTGAGTGAGTGGTGGGTGAGTGGTGGGTGGGTGGTTGGTGGTGGTGGGTGGGTGAGTNGNTGAGTGAGTGAGTGGGTGGTGAGTGGGTGGGTGGGTGAGTGGGTGAGTGGTGGTTGGGTGGGTGAGTGGGTAGGTGGGTGGGTGAGTGGGTGGTGGGTGGGTGGGTGGGTGAGTGAGTGAGTGAGTGGNTGGGTGGGTGAGTGGGTGGGTGAGTGGGTGAGTGAGTGAGTGAGTGAGTGGGTGAGTGAGTGAGTGGGTGAGTGGGTGGGTGAGTGAGTGAGTGGGTGGGTGGGTGGTGTGGTGGGTGGGTGGGTGGTGAGAGTGAGTGGGGTGAGAGTGNGTGGGTGAGTGAGTGAGTGAGTGGTGGGTGGGTGGGTAAGTGGGTGAGTGGGTGGGTGTGTGAGTGGGTGAGTGAGTGGGTGGGTGGGTGAGTGGGTGAGTGAGTGGGTAAGTGGGTGGGTGAGTGGTGGGTGGGTGAGTGGGTGGGTGGGTGGTGAGTGAGTGAGTGAGTGGGTGGGTGAGTGAGTGAGTGGGTGAGTGAGTGGTGGGTGGGTGGGTGGGTGGGTGGGTGAGTGAGTGAGTGAGTGGGTGGTGAGTGAGTGAGTGAGTGGGTGGGCGGGTGGGCGGTTGAGTGGGTGGTTGAGTGGGTGGTTGAGTGGGTGGGTGGTGATGCTACTACTACTGATGATGCTATTGCTGCTGCTGCTACTACTGATGATGCTATTGCTGCTGCTGCTACTACTGTTGATGATGATACTCAGGTTAACACGTAGCAGGCTTCGCGACCAATATCATCCATAAGAGGTTTTTGGGTTAGATCACGTAAATATATAAATGATGTGTCGTTAAAACCCGCGACCACCCGACACAGCCAACTCGTGAGGGTTGTCACGTAAACAGAACGTGGCCAATGTACATGTGTGTGTGTTTGGATGGATGGGTTTTGCGAGTTGAGATGATTTAGAAACGCGCTCAGTGCATGTTTGCCGTGTGGCCAGACCACCGATGTGTCATCCACGTAACCCAGCACACTGAGACCCTCTGCTTGCTCCTGCCAGGAGCGCTTTCTGGGATGTCGCTACCGCCACGCGCTGCCTCAGCCTGCAGGCGCCGCTGACTACTGCGTCCGCGTGAGAGTCGTAGTCAACTACCCGCGGTGGAAGACAGGGGAGTGGTCTCCCCTGTCGTGTGTCTCCGTCCCTCCACCACACAGCGCCGTGGGTGAGTGGGTGGGTGGGTGAGTGGGTGGGTGGGTGAGTGGGTGGGTGGGTGAGTGAGTGGGTGGGTGAGTGGGTGGGTGGGTGAGTGAGTGGGTGGGTGAGTGTGTCAGTGAGTGGGTGGGTGGGTGGGTGAGTGTGTGAGTGAGTGGGTGTGTGAATGAGTGGGTGAGTGGGTGAGTGGGTGGGTGGGTGAGTGTGTGAGTGAGTGGTGTGTGAGTGAGTGGGTGAGTGTGTGAGTGGGTGAGTGAATGAGTGGGTGAGTGAGTGGGTGAGTGGGTGGGTGAGTGAGTGGGTGAGTGTGTGAGTGGGTGAGTGGGTGGGTGAGTGAGTGGTGAGTGGGTGGGTGAGTGGGTGGGTGAGTGGGTGAGCTGGTGAGTGTGTAAGTGGGTTGGTGAGTGGGTGAGTGGGTGAGTGGGTGAGTNAGTGGGTGANTGTGTGAGTGGGTGGTGAGTGGTGAGTGTGGGAGTGTGAGTGGTGAGTGAGTGGGTGAGTGAGTGAGTGAGTGGGTGGGTGGGTGAGTGAGTTAGTGAGTGGGTGGGTGGGTGAGTGAGTGAGTGAGTGGGTAGGTGGGTGAGTGAGTGGGTGGATGAGTACCGCACCCATTTAGCCCCCTCTATCCGGCCGAACAAAAGCTGTTTAGGCACGCGGTGGCTGGGCATACGGTCTACATGACCCAGCCAACGCAGCCTTGCCTGCCGGAGGAGCTCACCGATGGGACTTTGTCCAGATCTTTCAAGGATTTATGAGCTCCTCACACAATCCAGCCTGGTTAAACCCAGGATGGATCGTAGGCAGGCCAGCCTTAATGTTTTTAAGCGGCGAATATGTTCCATTAGGGGGTCCACTTTTCGTATGCGTAGAGAAGGGAGGGAATGATTTTGGCCGAGAAGATCTGAAGCTTCGTGCAGAGCGACAGACCAGGTAGCTTCCACACACCGTTACACAACCAATGAAAAGATATTGCCGCTCGACTGATTCGGAGTGAGATCTCTGCTGTTAAACCGGAGCCGGCCATGATCACACTGTCCAGGTATGGGAAACTCTCCACTCTCTCCACAACTGCCCTATCACCAAATGGTGATGTGGGGGTGGAGTGTCCAATGGTACAAAATACCCAGGCAGGTGCTTAGTTTTGGTGGGTCTGATGGTAAGGCCCCACCTCTTAGTGGCACGCTCCAGGTTCATCAGCAGCGCCTCCAAATCCTCCTCTGAGTGAGCAGCTATTACTAGATCATCGGCAAACATAACGTGGTTGAGCAATAGGGAGCCATCCCTTGACCGCACCTGGGCATCAATCAGCCTCCCATTGTATCTGTACCAGATGGAAATTCCTCTGGTACAGCCATCGAAGGCTTCACGAACTACGTGGTCAAAATAGATGTTCAATAATGTGGGAGCCAGAGGACATCCCTGTCGCACCCCAAGGTAAAAAGGGAATGGCTCTGACTCCCAGCCACGTAGTTTTACCCGGGCCCGCTCACCATCATGAAGGTCCTTAATAATCGTGAGCAGAGGGTCAGGGACTGCAAAAGCACGAACAATGACCCAGAGCCCAGGCCTACTGATGGTATCATAGGCCTTGACCAGGTCAACAAAGCAGAGATGTAGGTCTTGTTGGAATCCCTACACCTCTGCTGTAGCAGACGGACAGAAAATATGGCATCTGTGCAGGACCACCCTTTTCTGAAACCACATTGGAGCTACGCAAGCCTCTCCTCAGTGTGCCTGGCAAGGCGATGTTGAATAGACACACAGACACACATAGACAGACACACACAGACAGACACAGACAGATAAAGATCCCCCGTATAGCCTTAACAGACTGTAGGGGCAAGTGCTGTTAGCGAGCACCTATGAAGGCCGGAACGGTACACACAGACAGACACACAGACAAACACACAGACAGACACACACAGACAGACACACAGACACAGACAGACACACACAGCCACACACAGACAACAACAACCGCCATTTGCCACTAAGTGGTGGTGACATCACCACGACGCTTGTGCCAGGCCACACACACAGACAAACAGACAGCCACAGACACACAGAGACACACACGGACAGACACTGCCACACACAGACAAACACAGACACACAGAGACACACACACAAGACAGACAGAAAAGTGATTAAGACCAAAACCTCATCACTAACCTCATACAACAACACTGCTCAGCATCCACTCTGTCTGTGTCTCTCTGTTTCTCTCTCTGTCTCTGTCTGTATCTGTCTCACTGTGTCTGTGTCTCCCTGTCTCNCTCTGTCTCTCTGTATCTGTCTCACTGTGTCTCTCTGTCTGTGTCTCCCTGTCTCTCTCTGTCTCTCTGTCTGTGNCTGTCTCACTGTGTCTCTCTGTCTGTGTCTCTCTGTTCTCTCTATGTTCTCTGTCTGTATCTGTCTCACTGTGTCTCTCTGTCTGTGTCTCCCTGTCTCTCTGTCTGTATCTGTCTCACTGTGTCTGTCTGTATCTGTCTCACTGTGTCTCTCTGTCTGTGTCTCCCTGTCTCTCTCTGTCTCTCTGTCTGTCTGTCTCACTGTGTCTCTCTGTGTCTCCCTGTCTCTCTCTGTCTCTCTGTCTGTATCTGTCTCACTGTGTCTCTCTGTCTGTGTCTCTCTCTGTCTCTCTGTCTGTGTCTGTCTCTGTGTCTCTCTGTCTGTGTCTCTCTGTCTCTCTCTGTTTCTCTGTCTGTATCTGTCTCACTGTGTCTCTCTGTCTGTGTCTCTCTGTCTCTCTCTGTCTGTCTGTCTGTATCTGTCTCACTGTGTCTCTCTGTGTCTCCCTGTCTCTCTCTGTCTCTCTGTCTGTGTCTGTCTCACTGTGTCTCTCTGTCTGTGTCTCTCTGTCTCTCTGTCTGTATCTGTCTCACTGTGTCTCTCTGTCTGTGTCTCCCTGTCTCTCTGTCTGTATCTGTCTCACTGTGTCTGTCTGTCTCTCTCTGTTTCTCTGTCTGTATCTGTCTCACTGTGTCTCTCTGTCTGTGTCTCTCTGTCTCTCTCTGTCTGTCTGTATCTGTCTCACTGTGTCTCTCTGTCTGTGTCTCCCTGTCTCTCTCTGTTCTCTGTCTGTATCTGTCTCTCTCTGTCTCTCTGTANCTTTCTCTCTCTGTCTCTCTGTCTGTGTCTCCCTGTCTCTCTGTCTGTATCTGTCTCACTGTGTCTCTCTGTCTGTGTCTCCCTGTCTCTCTCTCNGTTTCTCTGTCTGTATCTGTCTCTCTCTGTCTCTCTGTATATTTCTCTCTCTGTCTCTCTGTCTGTGTCTCCCTGTCTCTCTGTCTGTATCTGTCTCACTGTGTCTCTCTGTCTGTGTCTCTCTGTTTCTCTCTCTGTTTCTCTGTCTGTATCTGTCTCTCTCTGTCTGTCTGTATCTGTCTCACTGTGTCTCTCTGTCTGTGTCTCTCTGTCTCTCTCTGTCTCTCTGTCTGTATCTGTCTCACTGTGTCTCTCTGTTTCCCCGTGTCTCACCGTATCTCCCCGCGTGTGTCCCCAATCCCGTAGCCACCACCACCACCACCACCGCCACCACCACCACCGCTGCCGCCACCACCACCACCACCGCGGTGTCTACGGGAGACGAGGCGACGCTCCCCGCCGGTGGCGGCAGCGCCTCCATCAGCTTCATGGCGGCCATAGCGGTGCTGGCGATCCTCCCCTTCGTGGTGTGCACCGCGTGGGGCACACGGAGCGCCGGCAAACGTGGCGGTGAGCGTTGTGGTGGCTATGAGATGTTGCCGGTGAGCGTTGTGGTGGCTATGAGATGATGACGGTGAGTGTTGTGGTGGCTACGGAGATGTTGACTGCCTCGCCTGGTACACAGGAGGTCGTGGGTTCGATCACGACCCTGACGACGCCTGCTGCTGCTGCTGTGTATTTGGAGTTTGCTCTCCGCAGTCTGCGCGATGTTCTCGTTCCCCAGCGGACGAGCAAGGAGGGAGCTCCCCGAGCCTGGTGCCCGAGAGAGATGCCGTCTCTGCCGAGTGCAGGTAGCCACCAACACTAACACCACCAACACCACCACCGCCACCACCATCATCATCACCACCACCGCCACCATCACCACCACCATCACCAACCACCACCGCCATCACCACCACCACCGCCACCACCACCATCATCATCATCACCACCACCATCACCATCGCCACCAACCACCGCCACCACCACCACCACCACCACCACCGTCACCACCACCACCGTCACCACCACCACCACCACCGCCACCACCGCACCACCACCACCATCACCACCACCGTCACCACCACCACCACCGCCACCACCACCGCCGCACCGTCACCGCCACCGCCACCACCACCATCATCATCATCACCATCACCGCCACCACCACCACCATCATCATCACCACCACCGTCACCACCATCACCGCCACCATCACCGCCACCACCGCCGCCACCACCACGCCACCACCGCCACCACCATCATCACCACCGCCACCACCACCATCCCAGACACTGAGAGTTCTTGACCACCTCGCCTGGTACGCAGGAGGTCGTGGGTTCAATCCATGAAACTGAGAGATGTTGACCACCTCGCCTGGCACGCAGGAGGTCGTGGGTTCAATCCCAGACACTGAGAGATGTTGACCACCTCGCCTGGTACGCAGGAGGTCGTGGGTTCAATCCCAGACACTGAGAGATGTTGACTACCTCGCCTGGTACGCAGGAGGTCGTGGGTTCAATCCCAGACACTGGGAGATGTTGACCACCTCGCCTGGCACGCAGGAGGTCGTGGGTTCAATCCCAGACACTGAGAGATGTTGACCACCTCGCCTGGCACGCAGGAGGTCGTGGGTTCAATCTCAGACACTGAGAGATGTTGACCACCTCGCCTGGTACGCAGGAGGTCGTGGGTTCAATCCCAGACACTGAGAGATGTTGACCACCTCGCCTGGCACGCAGGAGGTCGTGGGTTCAATCCCAGACACTGAGAGATGTTGACCACCTCGCCTGGTACGCAGGAGGGCGTGGGTTCAATCCCAGACACTGAGAGATGTTGACTACCTCGCCTGGTACGCAGGAGGTCGTGGGTTCAATCCCAGACACTGGGAGATGTTGACCACCTCGCCTGGCACGCAGGAGGTCGTGGGTTCAATCCCAGACACTGAGAGATGTTGACCACCTCGCCTGGCACGCAGGAGGTCGTGGGTTCAATCCCAGACACTGAGAGATGTTGACCACCTCGCCTGGTATGCAGGAGGTCGTGGGTTCAATCCCAGACACTGAGAGATGTTGACCACCTCGCCTGGCACGCAGGAGGTCGTGGGTTCAATCCCAGACACTGAGAGATGTTGACCACCTCGCCTGGTACGCAGGAGGGCGTGGGTTCAATCCCAGACACTGAGAGATGTTGACCACCTCGCCTGGCACGCAGGAGGTCGTGGGTTCAATCTCAGACACTGAGAGATGTTGACCACCTCGCCTGGCACGCAGGAGGTCGTGGGTTCAATCCCAGACACTGAGAGATGTTGACTACCTCGCCTGGAACGCAGGAGGTCGTGGTTCAATCCCAGACACTGAGAGATGTTGACCACCTCGCCTGGAACGCAGGAGGTCGTGGGTTCAATCCCAGACACTGGGAGATGTTGACCACCTCGCCTGGCACGCAGGAGGTCGTGGGTTCAATCCCAGACACTGAGAGATGTTGACCAGCTCGCCTGGTACGCAGGAGGTCGTGGGTTCAATCCCAGACACTGAGAGATGTTGACTACCTCGCCTGGTACGCAGGAGGTCGTGGGTTCAATCCCAGACACTGGAGATGTTGACCACCTCGCCTGGCACGCAGGAGGTCGTGGGTTCAATCCCAGACACTGAGAGATGTTGACTACCTCGCCTGGCACGCAGGAGGTCGTGGGTTCAATCCCAGACACTGAGAGATGTTGACCACCTCGCCTGGCACGCAGGAGGTCGTGGGTTCAATGCCAGACACTGAGAGATGTTGACCACCTCGCCTGGCACGCAGGAGGTCGTGGGTTCAATGCCAGACACTGAGAGATGTTGACCACCTCGCCTGGCACGCAGGAGGTCGTGGGTTCAATCCCAGACACTGAGAGATGTTGACCACCTCGCCTGGCACGCAGGAGGTCGTGGGTTCAATCCAGACACTGAGAGATGTTGACCACCTCGCCTGGCACGCAGGAGGTCGTGGGTTCAATCCCAGACACTGAGAGATGTTGACCACCTCGCCTGGTACGCAGGAGGTCGTGGGTTCAATCCCAGACACTGAGAGATGTTGACACCTCGCCTGGTACGCAGGAGGTCGTGGGTTCAATCCCAGACACTGAGAGATGTTGACCACCTCGCCTGGTACGCAGGAGGTCGTGGGTTCAATCCCAGACACTGAGAGATGTTGACCACCTCGCCTGGCACGCAGGAGGTCGTGGGTTCAATCCAGACACTGAGAGATGTTGACACCTCGCCTGGCACGCAGGAGGTCGTGGGTTCAATCCCAGACACTGGAGATGTTGACCACCTCGCCTGGTACGCAGGAGGTCGTGGGTTCAATCCCAGACACTGAGAGATGTTGACCACCTCGCCTGGCACGCAGGAGGTCGTGGGTTCAATCCAGACACTGAGAGATGTTGACCACCTCGCCTGGCACGCAGGAGGTCGTGGGTTCAATCCCAGACACTGAGAGATGTTGACCACCTCGCCTGGCACGCAGGAGGTCGTGGGTTCAATCCCAGACACTGAGAGATGTTGACCACCTCGCCTGGTACGCAGGAGGTCGTGGTTCAATCCCAGACACTGAGAGATGTTGACACTCGCCTGGTATGCAGGAGGTCGTGGGTTCAATCCCAGACACTGAGAGATGTTGACCACCTCGCCTGGCACGCAGGAGGTCGTGGGTTCAATCCCAGACACTGAGAGATGTTGACCACCTCGCCTGGCACGCAGGAGGTCGTGGGTTCAATCCCAGACACTGAGAGATGTTGACCACCTCGCCTGGCACGCAGGAGGTCGTGGGTTCAATCCCAGACACTGAGAGATGTTGACCACCTCGCCTGGCACGCAGGAGGTCGTGGTTCAATCCCAGACACTGAGCGATGTTGTCCACCTCGCCTGGCACGCAGGAGGTCGTGGGTTCAATCCCAGACACTGAGAGATGTTGACCACCTCGCCTGGCACGCAGGAGGTCGTGGGTTCAATCCAGACACTGAGAGATGTTGACCACCTCGCCTGGCACGCAGGAGGTCGTGGGTTCAATCCAGACACTGAGAGATGTTGACACCTCGCCTGGCACGCAGGAGGTCGTGGGTTCAATCCAGACACTGAGAGATGTTGACCACCTCGCCTGGCACGCAGGAGGTCGTGGGTTCAATCCCAGACACTGGAGATGTTGACCACCTCGCCTGGCACGCAGGAGGTCGTGGGTTCAATCCCAGACACTGAGAGATGTTGACCACCTCGCCTGGCACGCAGGAGGTCGTGGGTTCAATCCCAGACACTGAGAGATGTTGACACCTCGCCTGGCACGCAGGAGGTCGTGGGTTCAATCCCAGACACTGAGAGATGTTGACCACCTCGCCTGGCACGCAGGAGGTCGTGGGTTCAATCCCAGACACTGAGAGATGTTGACCACTGCTGGACGCAGGGCGTGGGTCATCCGACCTGAGAGATGTGACACGCGTGGGCAGGAGGTCGTGGGTTCAATCCCAGACACTGAGAGATGTTGACCACCTCGCCTGGCACGCAGGAGGTCGTGGGTTCAATCCCAGACACTGAGAGATGTTGACCACCTCGCCTGGCACGCAGGAGGTCGTGGGTTCAATCCCAGACACTGAGAGATGTTGACCACCTCGCCTGGCACGCAGGAGGTCGTGGGTTCAATCCCAGACACTGAGAGATGTTGACCACCTCGCCTGGCACGCAGGAGGTCGTGGGTTCAATCCCAGACACTGAGCGATGTTGTCCACCTCGCCTGGCACGCAGGAGGTCGTGGGTTCAATCCCAGACACTGAGAGATGTTGACCACCTCGCCTGGCACGCAGGAGGTCGTGGGTTCAATCCAGACACTGAGAGATGTGACCACCTCGCCTGGCACGCAGGAGGTCGTGGGTTCAATCCCAGACACTGAGAGATGTTGACCACCTCGCCTGGCACGCAGGAGGTCGTGGGTTCAATCCCAGACACTGAGAGATGTTGACCACCTCGCCTGGCACGCAGGAGGTCGTGGGTTCAATCCCAGACACTGAGAGATGTTGACCACCTCGCCGGTACGCAGGAGGTCGTGGGTTCAATCCCAGACACTGAGAGATGTTGACCACCTCGCCGGGTACGCAGGAGGTCGTGGGTTCGATCCCCACCCTTGACGACACCGCCGCTGTTTATTCGGTGGCCGCGTGACGTCTTCTTGTGTTCAGCTCGTCAAACTTCCTCCGAACCTCCGAGTTAGAAATGTTTTGTCTACGAAACGGGCGCGAATAAGTTCCACTCTTCGTGCACTCTCACGCGCTGCTCGGTACGTATGCCAGAGGTCGCAACCGGGTACCGATACCCGTACCCTACCCGATACCCGGCTACCCGTACCCAGCCGGGTACGGGTACGGGTAGGCCGTGAGTCATCGGTGAGTCACCGTTTGTCACTCATTTCCCAACGTCTTGTCTCTTCTCACAATTCAAGTTCCTGGAATCAACCCACCCGCGCCTGCAACATGGCTTCATCCAGAGGTCGTTTGCGACCCTGGTGCGGCCGGGTACGGGTAGGTAGGGTAGGGTAGGGTACGGGTAGGGTAGGGTACGGGTAGGGTAGGTATGGTACGGTAGGTACGGCCGGGGTACGGGGGTAAACGNTAGGGTAGGGTNCAGGTAGGGTAGGGTNGGGTACGGGTAGGGTACGGGTACGGGTAGGGTAGGGTAGGGTAGGTAGGGTAGGGTACGGCCANGTACAGGTACCGTTTGCGACCCTGGTGCGGCCGGGTACGGGTAAGGAATCAAAACCCGTTTGCGAGCTCTGCCGTGCGCATCACCCTCGCCTACTTTCTCCGCTCCCTCCAGCGACGAGGAGGCGGCCGCCGCGCGGGTGACGGAGGTGTAAGAGGAGAAGAGGTGGAGGACGACGTGTCAGAGTGGGGGGCGGCTCGTGGTGACGGCTCCCATTGCTGATGGCGGTTCTCTCTCTCGCGGCCTTCAGGCTGCCACTGACACGGAGCCCCGGGGCGGCGTGCCGGGCTGTTGGCGGCACGGGGAAGTTTGTGTGTTGGTGGGGCAAGGCCGCCACTGTAGTAGTAGCGTCATTGTTGCTGCTGCTGTTGTATTGATGGTTAAAGTTATTTCTCACCCACCCCTCACCCCGACTTTATATTCAAGCTTTTAGTTGTGTGATGTCCGGTACTCACACAGAGACCCACAGACTCACCACACAGAGACCCACAGTCTCACCACTCAGAGACCCACAGACTCATCACACAAGACCCATAGACTCACACACAAAGACCCATAGACTCACCACACAGACCCACAGACTCATCACACAGACCCACAGACTCACACACAGAGACCCACAGACTCATCACACAGAGACCCACAGACTCATCACACAGAGACCCACAGACTCACACACAGAGACCCATAGACTCAAGAGACCATAGACTCACTCACACAGAGACCATAGACACTACACAGAGACCCATAGACTCACCACACACAGAGACCCATAGACTCACTCNCACAGAGACCCACAAACTCACACAGAGACCCATAGACTCACCACACAGAGACCCAGACTCATCACACAGAGACACCATAGACTCATCACACACCCACAGACTCACCACCACACAGAGACCCACAGACTCACCACACAGAGACCCATAGACTCACCACACAGAGACCCATAGACTCATCACACAGAGACCCATAGACTCATCACACTAAGACCCATAGACTCTCCACACAGAGACCCACAGACTCACCACACAGAGACCCACAGACTCATCACACAGAGACCCACAGACTCATCACACAGAGACCCACAGACTCATCACACAGAGACCCACAGACTCATCACACAGAGACCCACAGACTCACCACACAGACCCATAGACTCATCACACAAGAGACCCATAGACTCGCCACACAGAGACCCACAGACTCACCACACAGAGACCCACAGACTCATCACACAGAGACACAGACTCACCACACAGAGACCCATAGACTCATCACACAGAGACCCACAGACTCACCACACAGAGACCCACAGACTCACCACACAGAGACGCATAGACTCACCACACAGAGACCCACAGACTCACCACACAGAGACCCACAGACTCGCCACACAGAGACCCATAGACTCACCACACAGAGACCCACAGACTCATCACACAGAGACCCACAGACTCATCACACAGAGACCCACAGACTCATCACACAGACTCACCACACAGAGACCACAGACTCACCAGAGATTCGCACAACTTTATTGATAGCCCGGTGGGTGGTGGTGAGGGTGGTGGGTGGTGTTGGTGAGGGTGGTGGTGGTGGTGGTGAGGGTGGTGAGGGTGGGTGGTGGTGAGGGTGGGTGAGTGAGTGGTGGTGGTGGTGAGGGTGGTGGTGAGGTGAGTGGTGGTGGTGAGGNTGGTGGTGGTGGTGAGGGTGGTGGTGGTGGTGGTGAGGGTGGTGTGGGTGGTGTGAGTGTGGTGGTGAGGGTGGTGAGTGTGGTGGGTGAGTGGTGGTGGTGAGGGTGGTGGTGAGTGTGAGCGTGCGTTGTTGAGGGCAGGTCCACGATATATTTTCCAGAACTATCCGAGAGAATCGACAGGTTAAAGCGTCGCCCGTTCGACTCGGGGGGAGGGAGTGGAGGTGGTCGCTTTGCCCATCGCGGTTCTGTTTGTCGTCGCCACGTGTCCCAGCGTTGGGGGAGACGTGGCCTCGTCTCTCGCTGCCTGCCCCGTGAGTGAGTGAGGCTGCCTGCCCGTGAGTGAGTGAGGCTGCCTGCCCCGTGAGTGAGTGAGGCTGCCTGCCCGTGAGTGAGTGAGGCTGCCTGCCCGTGAGTGAGTGAGGCTGCCTGCCCCGTGAGTGAGTGAGTGAGGCTGCCTGCCCCGTGAGTGAGTGACGCTGCCTGCCCCGTGAGTGAGTGAGGCTGCCTGCCCCGTGAGTGAGGCTGCCTGCCCCGTGAGTGAGTGAGTGACGCTGCCTGCCCCGTGAGTGAGTGAGTGAGGCTGCCTGCCCCGTGAGTGAGTGAGGCTGCCTGCCCCGTGAGTGAGTGAGGCTGCCTGCCCCGTGAGTGAGTGAGTGAGGCTGCCTGCCCCGTGAGTGAGTGAGTGAGGCTGCCTGCCCCGTGAGTGAGTGACGCTGCCTGCCCCGTGAGTGAGTGAGGCTGCCTGCCCCGTGAGTGAGGCTGCCTGCCCCGTGAGTGAGTGAGTGACGCTGCCTGCCCCGTGAGTGAGTGAGTGAGGCTGCCTGCCCCGTGAGTGAGTGAGGCTGCCTGCCCCGTGAGTGAGTGAGGCTGCCTGCCCCGTGAGTGAGTGAGTGAGGCTGCCTGCCCCGTGAGTGAGTGAGTGAGGCTGCCTGCCCCGTGAGTGAGTGAGTGAGGCTGCCTGCCCCGTGAGTGAGTGAGGCTGCCTGCCCAGCTGTTTTGTTGTTTGCTGGGGAGACATTGTGGTGCTGCTGCTGGTGGTGGTGCTGGTGATGGTAATAAAGGTGGCAAGTTCACTTACCTGGGCTGGAACTGCTCTGAGCAGGTGGCGCGTCGTGATGATGTTGTTGTTGTTGTGCACAAGACTTGAGCTAGAAACTAAACCGCGTTTTATTTTTAGCGGGCAAGGGCCTCATTGAGATGCTGTGTGTGTAAGCTCTCTTTTTGGAGGCCCTGACCTGGCCATTACCGATGATAGTTCTAGCAATGAGGTTCATCATCATCATCACGTGAACCTTTATAGCAGTTGGCAAAGACTCTAGCAACTCACGTCTCTCAAATGTGGAGGGGAAAACCAGAGGGCCCGGAAAGAAAATCCACTCGACAACAGAGATACAGAGAGACACAAACTCTATGCAGCAGCTGCAGCAACAGCAGTAGTAGCAGCAGCAACAGCAGCAGCAGTAGTAGCAACAGCAGCAGCAGCAACAGCAGTAGTAGCAGCAGCAGCAACAGCAGCAGCAGTAGTAGCAGCAGCAACAGCAGCAGCAGTAGTAGCAGCAGCAGCAACAGCAGCAACAGCAGCTCCAGCAGCAGCAACAGCAGCAGCAGCAGCAACAGCAGCAGCAGCGCAGTAGTAGCGCAGCAGTAGCATCAGCAGCGGCAACAGCAGCAGCAACGCCGGTCTCTGGCGTGTCTGTNTCTCTGGTGTGCTGCGTGTTCGACGTGTGTCGTGTCTCTGGCGTGTCTCTGTGCTGTGTGNCCTACGTGTCTCTCGTGTGTGTTCTATGTCTCTGTGTGTGTGTCTCTGCATTCCGTGTGTGTCCCTCTGTGTGTGTGTCTGTGTGTGTCGTCTCTGTGTGTGTGTGTTTGTGTCTCTGTGTCTCTGTGTCTGTGTGTCTCTGTGTGTGTCTCTCTGTGTGTCTGTCTCTGTGTGTCTCTGTGTCTGTGTCTGCGTGTGTCACTNTGTGTCTCTGTGTGTTTGTCTCTGCGTGTCCGTGTCTGTGTGTGTGTCTGTCTCTGTGTGTGTCTCTGTGTGTGTGTCTGTGTCTCTGTGTGTGTCTGTGTGTGTGTGTCTGTGTCTCTGTGTCTCTGTGTGTGTCTGTGTGTGTGTCTCTGCGTGTGTCTGTGTGTCTCTGTGTGTGTGTGTCTCTGTGTGTGTCTCTGTGTGTGTGNCTGTGTCTCTGTGTGTGTCTCTGTGTGTGTGTGTGTGTCTGTGTCTCTGTGTGTGTGTCTGTGCGTCTCTGCGTGTGTGTGTCTGTGTGTGTCTCTGTGCGTCTCTGCGTGTGTCTGTGTGTATCTCTGTGTGTGTGTCTCTGTGTGTCTCTGTGTGTGTGTCTCTGTGTGTGTCCGTGTCTCTGTGTGTGTGTCTGTCTCTGTGTGTGTGTGTTGTGTCTCTGTGTGTGTCTCTGGTGTGTGTCTGTGTCTCTGTGTGTGTCTGTGCGTCTCTGCGTGTCTGTGTGTCTGTGTGTGTCTCTGTGCGTCTGTGTCTGTGTGTGTCTCTGTGTGTGTGTCTCTGTGTGTCTCTGTGTGTGTGTCTGTCTCTGTGTGTGTCTCTGTGTGTCTGTGTGTCTCTGTGTCTGTGTGTGTCTGTCTCTGTGTGTGTCTATGTCTCTGTGTGTCTCTGTGACAGTCGAGTACGGAAACTCGTGATGTGCACCGACTCTGTTCATGTGCGACACAACTTCACGCCACGTGGTCCCACGGGGAAAGAGGGCGGCACAAGTAAATACAAACACGAACCGGTAAACCATTGGCAATTGATCAAAGCTATAAAGGCGATGATCCAGGAGAATTATATGATGATGCTGCATGAAAAGGTAATAGGTTACTCTGAAGTTCCTGGCCATTGGAACGTTGGTAACGATCAGGAAGTCTGAAATGTATTGGGTGTAAATCAGCACATCAAATTAAATCCGCAGAGGAGGGAAAGAAAGGTCCCAAGCATGCGACACTCGGCCGAGAGAGTGGGGAGAGAGAGAGGAAGAGACTTTTCACGACTTTATTTCCACTAAAACATGAACAAAAAACCATTACAGGGAAACACACGTAAATTGTGAATCAACAAAACATCAAACTCTTAACAGCTGTGTGTGCACGAACTACACGTGGCACAGGGATAGAGGCTGTGCAAACGAGGCGGTGCACGGACATCTCCGTGTGTAGCAAAGTCGCTACGTGACTGGGTGAGTGTGTGAACAGGTGAGTGTGTGTGGGTGGGTGAGTGGGTGAGTGTGTGTGAGTGGTGAGTGGGTGGGTGAGTGTGTGGATGAGTGGGTGAGTGTGTGAGTGAGTGGGTGAGTGTGTGTGTGAGGTGAGTGGTGAGTGGTGTGGAGTGAGTGAGCGAGTGTGTGGGTGGGTGGNTGAGTTGTGAGGAATGAGTGGGTGAGCGAGTGTGTGGGTGGNTGAGTGGGTGAGCGAAGTGGGGTTGAGGGGTGAGCGAGTTGTGGTGGGTGTGTGAGTGGGGTTGTGTGGGCATGAGTGGNTTGTGGTGGGTGAGTGGGTTTTTCATTTGATAAACGGTCAAAATGCGATGTGACAAAATATTTTTTCTCCCACATTTTCACGAATGGCGTTGACGCGTCACACCTGAAATCATTTTTTTTTTTACGGATTCAGTGTCGGTTTTCATTAAGTGTAATGACAGGGTCACGCCTGGCGGGTCACGGGTCAGCTGGTGAGTCACGGGTCACGCCTGGCGAGGTCACGGGGTCACGCCTGGTGAGTCACGGGGTCACGCCTGGCGGGTCACGCCTGGCGACGTCACGGGGGTCACACCTGGTGATGTCACGGGGTCACCTGGCGAGTCACGGGGTCACGCCTGGCGACGTCACGGGTCACGCCTGGTGACATCACAGGGGTCACACCTGGCGATGTCACGGGTCACGCCTGGTGATCACGGGGTCACGCCTGGCGAGGTCACGGGTCACACCTGGTGACGTCACGGGGTCACGCCTGGCGAGGTCACGGGGTCACGCCGCTGGCCTGGGAAGGATTCACGNGTACGGCCACAAGGCAACAACCGATCAACGTGAGCACGTCGAGTGAGCGGGCAATAGGCAACTTGCGGTTTGACGGTGAACACGGCAAGTACGGACANGTGCTGCAGAGCGAACGCCGAGCGGTGGGACGCCGTCCGCGGCCTGACGAACGCCGCCGCGACGGCCACGCGGCACTACGGATACGCCGGGAGGTCCGGACGGGGCAGCCGGAGGCAGCGTGGCGGCGGGGACCGGCCCACCCTCAGGGGTTGGCGTCGCCGAGGATTTCGTAGAGAGGCCGCTGGCCACTCGCGAGCTCCTCCGCGCTGGAGCTCAGCACCGCGGGGAAGAAGCCGCTGCCTCCCGCATCATCCGGGAACGGAGACCTTGTACACGAGGCCCATGGGCCTGCCGGGCTCCGAGTGAGCGTGCAGTTCGAAGGTCGCGTGGCCCACGCCGGCGCTCCGTAGCAGCGCCTGCAGACGCGTCTCCCACGACAAGACGGCCGTCTCCGCAGCTCGTCCAGACCGATTGGCGTGGGCCGCGGGTGGTGAGGTGCCCGCCAGAGCAGCGTGTGCGCCGCCCAGCCCACAAACAGGTTGTGCGGGGCCTTGTCGGAGACGGCGCACTCCGGCACCGCCACCGCCTCCTCGTCTTCCATTGCCTCCTCCTCCCCACCTCCTCCTCGTCTTCCGTTGCCACCGCCGCCAGCGCAGCAGCCGCCGCCCCNGGTCTCGCTGCGGGATGGCCCAGTCCACGTGGATGTCCCGGCCCCACAGCCGGAAGGTACGGCAGCAGCACCCTGCGGGCCATGCAGGCCGCGCGGTGGCTCTCGTATTCGACGAACGCGAAGCCTCGGCTGTGGCTCTGTCGTNGCGACAGAAGCGCATCTGGACGTCCACGACGCCCTCCGTGACGTCGCTCATCGCCGCCATCACCTCGGCCCGCGTCTTGTCCTTCGGCAGCCCCGCCAAGAAGAGGCGGCGATTGTCGACGCTCACGCGAACCGCGATCCGTCGCCCGGGCGGATCTCCAAGTCGTGGAGTCTCTTGACGGCGTCCGCGGCTTGCGAGCGCGTCGCGAAGGTGGCGAAGGCGTAGCCGCGGTTCTCTCCGTGGTACGTCATCATGAGGCGCAGCTGGTACAGCCGCCCCACCGCCTCCAGCACGGGCACCAGCTCGTCTTCGTACAGGTCGCGCGGGATCCTCGCCACGAACACCTCGCAGCCGCGGGCGGAGGGGGCCCTGCCAGTCGGGCGGCGGTCCCAGCTTCCTCTGTCCGTTCTCCTGCACGACGTTGTACCCGTGCGCAGCTTGAGGTCCAGCAGGTCCCTCTCCACGCAGCTCATGATGTCGAGCATCGGCGATTTGTCCACGGTGGCGGTGACGACGGGGCAGCGGTTTGGGGCCCGTTGGAGCCCTTGACACTCGCCGCAGAAGCCTCGTGCCGACAAAGTCACGGCGGGGGCGGAATCAACTCGTGAAAAGGCGGGAATCGCTCGGGCCAAGCCTACAGGCCCAGCAGTGGAGAGAGGAAGAGAGAGAGAGACGGATGGAGAGAGAGCTACCTTTGTAAACTCGGAAAATCACAATAAAATAGAAACCCAAGAAACTGTGTCTTGACCTTTGAACCGCCCTGTATAATGACCCCTCACCCCAGTAGACGACCTGGTACCCTCCTCACTCATCCACTCACTGACCCATCCACGCACCTCACACACTCGCTCACACACTCACCCACACACTCACCCACCCACTCGCTCACACACTCACCCACCACTCACCCACACTCACCCACACACCACTCACGCACACCCACTCGCTCACACACCACCCACTCACCTCACCCACTCACCTCACCCACTCACCTCACCCACTCACTGATGATGATGAGAGAGAGAGACACGCAGACTCCAAATATACAGCAGTTGGCGTCGCCAGGGTCGGATCGAACCCACGACCTCCTGCATACCAGGCGAGGTAGTTAACATCTCCTAGCCACCGTGATGATGATGAGAGAGACACACAAACTCCAAATATACAGCAAGAATCTTCAGTATCGGATCAAACCCACGACCTCCTGCATACCAGGCGAGGTAGTTAACATCTCCTAGCCACCGTGATGATGATGAGAGAGACACACAAACTCCAAATATACAGCAAGAATCTTCAGTATGGGATCAAACCCACGACCTCCTGCATACCAGGCGAGGAGTTAACATCTCCTAGCCACCGTGATGATGAGAGACACAAACTCCAACTCCAAATTAAGTTTGAATGTTGCGTGTCGTTAAACCGGCCATCAGCCGACAGCCAATTCGCAAGGTTTATCACGTGACATACCGTGCCAATCTGTCACTGGAGCAGCACTAACCGGTTGTGTGTTGGAGTGTCTGTGTGTGTGTCTGTGTGTGTGTACACTGTGTGTGTGTGTGTGTGTGTAGTGTGTACCCACGACTGTGTGTGTCTGTGTGTGTCTGTGTGTGTGTTTACACTGTGTGTGTGTACAGTGTGTCTGTGTGTGTAGTGNGTGTGTACACTGTGTGTCTGTGTGTGTGTCTGTGTGTGTGTACACTGTGTGTGTGTGTACACTGTGTGTGTGTACCTCTGTGTGTGTACACTGTGTGTCTGTGTGTGTGTATGTGTGTGTGTGTGTGTGTGTGTGTACACTCTGTGTGTGTGTACTGTGTGTGTACACTGTGTGTGTACACTGTGTGTGTGTACACTGTGTGTGTCTGTGTGTGTGTACTGTGTGTGTGTGTGTACACTGTGTGTGTGTGTACCTGTGTATGTGTGTGTACACTGTGTGTGTGTACACTGTGTATGTGTGTGTCTGTCTGTGTCTGTGTGTCTGTGTGTGCACTGTGTGTGTGTACACTGTGTGTGTACANTGTGTGTGTGTTGTGTGTGTGTCTGTGTGTATGTGTGTGTGTACACTGTGTAGTGTACACGTGTGTGTACACTGTGTGTGTCTGTGTGTGTGTGNCTGTGTGTGTGTACACTGTGTATGTGTGTCTGTGTGTNCTGTGTGTGTGTGCACACTGTGTGTGTACACTGTGTGTGTAACTGTGTGTGTGTGTGTACTGTGTGTGTGTACACTGTGTGTCTGTGTGTGCAGTGTGTGTGTACACGTGTGTGTGTGTNTGTACAGTGTGTGTGTGTACACTGTGTGTGTGTGNTCACACGCCCGGCGGACCCGTTATTCGTCCACTCTGCGGGGAGGCGCTCCGGGCGCGGCGGGTCCGTAGGAAAACTGGGTGGCCGAGGGTACGCAGTCTTCCCTCCCTTGTTCTAGATGGTGACGGTGTTCTATGTGTGTGTGTGTGTGTGTGTTGACTGTGTGTGTGCTATGTGTGTGTTGACTGTGTACTGTATGTGTTGACTGTGTGTGTGTTGATTGACTATGATGTTGTTGTGTGTGTGACTGATGTGTGTGTTGACTGTGTGTGTTGTTGACTGTGTGTGTTGTTGTTGTTGATGCTGTGTGTGTTGTTGATGCTGATGATGTTGTTGATGCTGATGTTGTTGTTGATGCTGATGTTGTTGTTGCTGTGATGTTGTTGATGATGTTGTTGTTGATGCTGATGTTGTTGTTGATGCTGTGATGTTGTTGATGATGTTGTTGTTGCTGATGATGTTGTTGATGTTGTTGTTGTTGTTGATGCTGATGATGTTGTTGTTGATGCTGATGTTGTTGTTGATGATGTTGTTGTTGATGCTGATATGTTGTTGTTGATGCTGTGTTGTTNATTGATGATGTTGTTGTTGATGCTGATGTTGTTGTTGTTNCTGATGATGTTGTTGATGTTGCTGATGTTGTTGTTGTTGATGCTGATGATGTTGTTGTTGATGATGATGTTGTTGTTGATGTTGTTGTTGATGTTGTTGTTGTTGCTGATGATGTTGTTGTTGATGCTGATGATGTTGTTGTTGTTGATGTTGTTGATGCTGATGTTGTTGATGCTGTTGCTNATGTTGATGATATTGCTGCTGATGCAAGGGCTGGTGATGATGTTGCTGATGATGGTGTAGATGATGTTTTAATGATGTTGCTGATGATGTTGCTGCTGCTGATGATGTTGATGATATTGCTGCTGATGATGCTGTTGATGTTGTATATGATGGTGTAAATGATGTTTATTGATAATGTTGATGATCGCAAACATCAACATAATTTATTAATTTATTCAGTTAGGGTAGCCTCTCATTGTGGGAGGGAGGGTCTTGTACCCCAGAAGTGACGTCATGTCATCTGCTGCCGCGTGACGTCACGAGCTAACAGGAAGCTGGAGGTCCGCGTGTGAACTGCAATCCGAGGTGAGAAATTCTCATTGTGGTTGTTGTGGTTGTTGTTGTTGTTGNGGTTGTTGTTTACCAAGCTAGAGCCTCGCTCTCTCTCTCGTAGGATGTCACTAGAGCAGCAGCAGCTTGTGAATCGATGTCCAAGTTGGAACATTACAACGCGGGGCCTAGACACGCGGGCCTTGCCTCCTGCCCTCGCCTGGTCGCGTTTGCTTTAATTCCTCCTTAAGTTTAATTTGTCTTCACGCGGCTCGCTACTTTGTCACTTTGGTTTATTGTAGATATTAACGCAGTTTTTTTTCGTTTTTTTACCAGCCCAAGCCCGCCTGAGCTGCTGTACCCTCTTGTTTACAGAAGCTACCTGCCCACAACACAAGGTGGGTTTTGTCAACGCGTGTGTCAATGTTTTGACTTAAAACTTTCGTAACTGCAGCAATTCATATTCTTGGTTCTTTCGGTGAAGTCACGGAGATAAAAAAAAAATAACAGATAATAATATAAAAGTAAAAAAATTGTAATAAATAAACCACGACGTTTCTATCACAACACAAGTGGCATTTATTTGATGTTATCTGTTGTTATGTCTATCTACGTAACTTTACCGAAAGAACTAAGAATACGTGTGGAAATGGGTCGGTCAAAGACGNTTCACGNATGATGTTGNCTCTAAATGTGGAGGGCAAACCGGGAGATTCGGAGGAAAATCCACGCGACCACGGAGAGAGAGACACGCAAACTCCAAATATACAGCAGCAGCAGGCGTCAGGGTCGGGATCGAACCACGACTTCCTGTATACCAGGCGAGGTAGTTAACATCTCAACACGGAGAGAGAGAGAGAGACACGCAAACTCCAATATACAGCAGCAGGCGTCAGGGTCGGGATCGAACCCACGACTTCCTGTATACCAGGCGAGGTAGTTAACATCTCACCACAGAGAGAGAGACACGCAAACTCCAAATATACAGCAGCAGGCGTCAGGTCGGGATCGAACCCACGACTTCCTGTATACCAGGCGAGGTAGTTAACATCTCACCACGGAGAGAGAGAGACACGCAAACTCCAAATATACAGCAGCAGGCGTCAGGGTCGGGATCGAACCCACGACTTCCTGTATACCAGGTGAGGTAGTTAACATCTCACCACGGAGAGAGAGACACGCAAACTCCAAATATACAGCAGCAGGCGTCAGGGTCGGGATCGAAGCCACGACTTCCTGTATACCAGGCGAGGTAGTTAACATCTCAACACGGAGAGAGAGACACGCAAACTCCAAATATACAGCAGCAGGCGTCAGGGTCGGGATCGAACCCACGACTTCCTGTATACCAGGCGAGGTAGTTAACATCTCACCACGGAGAGAGAGAGAGACACGCAAACTCCAAATATACAGCAGCAGGCGTCAGGTCGGGATCGAACCCACGACTTCCTGTATACCAGGCGAGGTAGTTAACATCTCAAGCCACGGAGAGAGAGAGACACGCAAACTCCAAATATACAGCAGCAGGCGTCAGGGTCGGGATCGAACCCACGACTTCCTGTATACCAGGCGAGGTAGTTAACATCTCAACACGGAGAGAGAGAGAGACACGCAAACTCCAAATATACAGCAGCAGGCGTCAGGGTCGGGATCGAACCCACGACTTCCTGTATACCAGGTGAGGTAGTTAACATCTCACCACGGAGAGAGAGAAACGCAAACTTCAAATATACAGCAGCAAGCGTCAGGGTCGGGATCGAACCANGACTTCCTGTATACAGGCGAGTAGTTAACATCTCAACACGGGAGAGAGACACGCAAACTCTATACAGCAGCAGGCGTCAGGGTTGGGATTGAACCCACGACTTCCTGTATACCAGGCGAGGTAGTTAACATCTCACACGGAGAGAGAGACACGCAAACTCCAAATATACACTGTGTGTGTCTGTGTGTACACTGTGTGTGTCTGTGTGTGTGTGTCTGTGTGTACACACTGTGTGTGTCTGTGTGTGTGTCCACTGTGTGTGTGTACACTGTGTGTGTGTACACTGTGTGTGTGTGTGTGTATGTGTGTACACTGTGTGTCTGTGTGTACACTGTGTATGTGTGTCTGTGTGTGCACTGTGTGTGTGTACACTCTGTGTGTGTGTCTGTGTGTGTGTACACTGTGTGTCTGTCTGTACACTGTGTGTGTACACTGTGTGTGTCTGTGTGTGTGTCTGTGTGTGTGTCTGTGTGTACACTGTGTGTGTGTACACTGTGTATGTGTACACTGTGTGTGTGTACACTGTGTGTCTGTGTGTACACTGTGTATGTGTGTCTGTGTGCGCACTGTGTGTGTGTCTGTGTGTGTGTACAACTGTGTGTCTGTGTGTCTGTGTGTGTGTAACACGTGTGTGTGNCTGTGTGTGTGTCTGTGTTGTGTCTGTGTGTACACATATATGTGTGTGTGTGTCTGTGTGTGTACACTGTGTATGTGTACANTGTGTGTGTGTACACTGTGTGTGTCTGTGGTGTGTGTCCACTGTGTGTGTGTACACTGTGTATGTGTGTCTGTGTGTGCACTGTGTGTGCGTGTGCACACTGTGTGTGTGTACACTGTGTGTGTACACAGTGTGTATGTGTGTAAACTGTGTGTGTGTACACTGTGTGTGTGTACAGCGTGTGTGTGTACAGCGTGTGTGTGTACACTGTGTGTGTGTGTGTACAGCGTGTGTGTGTGTACACTGTGTGTGTGTTCACCACGCCCGGCGGACCCGTTATTCGATCCGACTCCTGCCGGGGAGGCGCTCCGGGCGCGGCGGGTCCGCTAGGAAAACTCGGGATGGCCGAGCCGACTAGGCCGCAGTCTTCCCTCCCTCTGTTCTAGATGGTGACGGTGTTGCTGATGTTGTTGTTGTTGTTGATGCTGATGATGTTGTTGTTGATGCTGATGATGTTGTTGTTGATGTTGTTGTTGCTGATGATGTTGTTGATGATGATGTTGTTGATGCTGATGATGTTGTTGATGCTGATGATGTTGTTGTTGATGCTGGTTGTNGTTGCTGATGTTGTGTNGTTGTTGTTGATGCTGATGATGTTGTTGTTGATGCTGATGTTGTTGTTGATGATGTTGCTGATGATGTTGTTGTTGATGCTGATGTTGTTGTTGATGCTGATGTTGTTGATGTTGTTGATGCTGATGATGTTGTTGTTGATGCTGATGTTGTTGTTGATGCTGATGATGTTGTTGTTGATGCTGATGTTGTTGTTGTTNCTGATGATGTTGTTGATGTTGCTGATGTTGTTGTTGTTGATGATGATGTTGTTGTTGATGCTGATGATGATGTTGTTGATGATGTGTTGTTGATGATNTTGTTGTTGTTGCTGATGATGTTGTTGTTGATGCTGATGATGTTGTTGATGCTGTTGATGTTGTTGATGCTGATGTTGTTGATGCTGCTGCTGATGTTGATGATATTGCTGCTGATGCAAGGGGTGGTGATGATGTTGCTGATGATGGTGTAGATGATGTTNTTAATGATGTTGCTGATGATGTTGCTGCTGCTGATGATGTTGATGATATTGCTGCTGATGATGCTGTTGATGTTGTATATGATGGTGTAAATGATGTTTATTGATAATGTTGATGATCGCAAACATCAACATAATTATTAATTTATTCAGTTAGGGTAGCCTCTCATTGTGGGAGGGAGGGTCTTGTACCCAGAAGTGACGTCATGTCATCTGCTGCCGCGTGACGTCACGAGCTAACAGGAAGCTGGAGGTCCGCGCGTGAACTGCAATCCGAGGTGAGAAATTCTCATCGTTGTGGTTGTTGTGGTTGTTGTTGTGGTTGTTGTGGTTGTTGTTGTTTACCAAGCTAGAGCCTCGCTCTCTCTCTCGTAGGGATGTCACTAGAGCAGCAGCAGCTTGTGAATCGATGTCCAAGTTGGAACATTACAACGCGGGGCCTAGACACGCGGGGCCTTGCCTCCTGCCCTCGCCTGGTCGCGTTTGCTTTAATTCCTCCCTTAAGTTTAATTTGTCTTCACGCGGCTCGCTACTTTGTCACTTTGGTTTACTGTAGATATTAACGCAGTTTTTTTTTNCGTTTTTTTCCAGCCCAAGCCCGCCTGAGCTGCTGTACCGCTCTTGTTTACAGAAGCTACCTGCCCACAACAACAACAAGGTGGGTTTTGTCAACGCGTGTGTCAATGTTTTGACTTAAAACTTTCGTAACTGCAGCAATTCATATTTTTGGTTCTTTCGGTGAAGTCACGGAGATAGAAAATTTAATAAAAATAACAGATAATACAATGAATAAAAGTAAACAAAATTGTAAATAAATAAAACCCACGACGTTTCTATCACAACACAAGTGGCATTTATTTGATGTTATCTGTTGTTATTGTCTATCTACGTAACTTTACCGAAAGAACTAAGAATACGTGTGGAAATGGGTATCGGTCAAAGACGCTAATCACGTACTGATGTTGACTCTAAATGTGGAGGGCAAACCCGGGAGATTCGGAGGAAAATCCACGCGACCACGGAGAGAGAGACACGCAAACTCCAAATATACAGCAGCAGCAGCAGGCGTCAGGGTCGGGATCGAACCCACGACTTCCTGTATACCAGGCGAGGTAGTTAACATCTCAACACGGAGAGAGAGAGAGAGACACGCAAACTCCAAATATACAGCAGCAGGCGTCAGGGTCGGGATCGAACCCACGACTTCCTGTATACCAGGCGAGGTAGTTAACATCTCACCACGGAGAGAGAGAGACACGCAAACTCCAAATATACAGCAGCAGGCGTCAGGGTCGGGATCGAACCCACGACTTCCTGTATACCAGGCGAGGTAGTTAACATCTCACCACAGAGAGAGAGAGAGACACGCAAACTCCAAATATACAGCAGCAGCANGCGTCAGGGTCGGGATCGAACCCACGACTTCCTGTATACCAGGTGAGGTAGTTAACATCTCACCACGGAGAGAGATAGAGAGAGACACGCAAACTCCAAATATACAGCAGCAGGCGTCAGGGTCGGGATCGAAGCCACGACTTCCTGTATACCAGGCGAGGTAGTTAACATCTCAACACGGAGAGAGAGACACGCAAACTCCAAATATACAGCAGCAGGCGTCAGGGTCGGGATCGAACCCACGACTTCCTGTATACCAGGCGAGGTAGTTAACATCTCACCACGGAGAGAGAGAGAGAGACACGCAAACTCCAAATATACAGCAGCAGGCATCAGGGTCGGGATCGAAGCCACGACTTCCTGTATACCAGGCGAGGTAGTTAACATCTCAACACGGAGAGAGAGACACGCAAACTCCAAATATACAGCAGCAGGCGTCAGGGTCGGGATCGAACCCACGACTTCCTGTATACCAGGCGAGGTAGTTAACATCTCACCACGGAGAGAGAGAGAGAGACACGCAAACTCCAAATATACAGCAGCAGGCGTCAGGGTCGGGATCGAACCCACGACTTCCTGTATACCAGGCGAGGTAGTTAACATCTCAACACGGAGAGAGAGAGAGACACGCAAACTCCAAATATACAGCAGCAGGCGTCAGGGTCGGGATCGAACCCACGACTTCCTGTATACCAGGCGAGGTAGTTAACATCTCAACACGGAGAGAGAGAGAGACACGCAAACTCCAAATATACAGCAGCAGGCGTCAGGGTCGGGATCGAACCACGACTTCCTGTATACCAGGTGAGGTATTAACATCTCACCACGGAGAGAGAGAGACGCAAACTTCAAATATACAGCAGCAAGCGTCAGGGTCGGGATCGAACCCACGACTTCCTGTATACCAGGCGAGGTAGTTAACATCTCAACACGGGAGAGAGAGACACGCAAACTCCAAATATACAGCAGCAGGCGTCAGGGTTGGGATTGAACCCACGACTTCCTGTATACCAGGCGAGGTAGTTAACATCTCAACACGGAGAGAGATAGAGAGAGACACGCAAACTCCAAATATACAGCAGCAGGCGTCAGGGTCGGGATCGAACCCACGACTTCCTGTATACCAGGCGAGGTAGTTAACATCTCACCACGGAGAGAGAGAGAGACACGCAAACTCCAAATATACAGCAGCAGGCGTCAGGGTCGGGATCGAACCCACGACTTCCTGTATACCAGGCGAGGTAGTTAACATCTCAACACGGAGAGAGAGAGAGACACGCAAACTCCAAATATACAGCAGCAGGCGTCGGGGTCGGGATCGAACCCACGACTTCCTGTATACCAGGCGAGGTAGTTAACATCTCAACACGGAGAGAGAGACACGCAAACTCCAAATATACAGCAGCAGCAGGCGTCAGGGTCGGGATCGAACCCACGACTTCCTGTATACCAGGTGAGGTAGTTAACATCTCACCACGGAGAGAGAGAGACACGCAAACTCCAAATATACAGCAGCAGGCGTCAGGGTCGGGATCGAACCCACGACTTCCTGTATACCAGGCGAGGTAGTTAACATCTCAACACGGAGAGAGAGACACGCAAACTCCAAATATACAGCAGCAGGCGTCAGGGTCGGGATCGAACCCACGACTTCCTGTATACCAGGCGAGGTAGTTAACATCTCAACACGGAGAGAGAGACACGCAAACTCCAAATATACAGCAGCAGCAGGCGTCAGGGTCGGGATCGAACCCACGACTTCCTGTATACCAGGTGAGGTAGTTAACATCTCACCACGGAGAGAGAGAGAGACACGCACACTCCAAATATACAGCAGCAGGCGTCAGGGTCGGGATCGAACCCACGACTTCCTGTATACCAGGCGAGGTAGTTAACATCTCAACACGGAGAGAGAGAGAGACACGCAAACTCCAAATATACAGCAGCAGCAGGCGTCAGGGTCGGGATCGAACCCACGACTTCCTGTATACCAGGTGAGGTAGTTAACATCTCACCACGGAGAGAGAGAGAGAGAGACATGCAAACTCCAAATATACAGCAGCAGGCGTCAGGGTCTGGATCGAACCCACGACCTCCTGTATACCAGGTGAGGTAGTTAACATCTCACCACGGAGATACGAGGGCTTCCAGGCATATTTATGACCATTTGCCCTCTCATTGTGTGCAATAACAGTCTGTGTGATGAATTTGGGAAACTTTTTCACGACATCATGAATATATGAATAAGTATAGACGTGTAAGTCATGTGTGACTGTGTTTTTGCATTCATCTGTGCCTCGATACTGACGTGTAGATGGTGTGCATATTCTTTTATTCTGTCTGCAGCTGTCGCTTCCTCTGACGCTTCCTCTGCAGAATTGGTCTGATGGAGCAAAGGCAGTCAGCGCAGCTCGGTACGGCAAGTCAACAATGCGACCAGCGTGGATACAGCACGGAGCGGACTGGAAATTTGACACAGCACCAGAGAACACACACAGGAGAGAAACCCTTCAAGTGCACTGTGTGTGGGAAGGCATTTCCATGGCCATCAGTTCTTCAGATCCACCAGAGAACACACACGGGAGAGAAACCCTTCAAGTGCACTGTGTGTGTGAAGGCATTTTCACGGTCATATTATCTTAAAAGACACCAGAGAGCACACACGGGAGAGAACCCTTCAAGTGCAGTGTGTGTGGGAAGGCATTTTCACAGTCATCTTCTCTTATAAAACACCAGAGAACACACACAGGAGAGAAACACTTCTATTGCATTCTGTGCGGGAAGGCGTTTGCACAGTCACAACATCTTCAAATACACGAGAGAACACACACAGGAGAGAAACCCTTCAAGTGCAGTGTGTGTGGGAAAGCGTTTGCACATTCATCTTCTCTTGTAAGACACCAGAGAACACACACGGGAGAGAAACCTTCAAGTGCAGTGGGTGTGGGAAGGCATTTTCACTGTCACCTTCTCTTGAAAGACACCAGAGAACACACACGGGAGAGAAACCCTTCAAGTGCAGTGGGTGTGGGAAGGCATTTTCACGGTCACCTTCTCTTGAAAGACACCAGAGAACACACGGGAGAGAAACCCTTCTATTGCATTCTGTGCGGGAAGGCGTTTGCACGGTCACAACATCTTCAAATACACGAGAGAACACACACAGGAGAGAAACCCTTCAAGTGTAGTGTGTGTGGGAAAGCGTTTGCACATTCATCTTCTCTTGTAAGACACCAGAGAACCACAGGGAAGAGAAACCCTTCAAGTGCAGTGGGTGTGGGAAGGCATTTTCACAGTCATCTACTCTTGAAAGACACCAGAGAAACACACACGGGAGAGAAACCCTTCAGGTGCACTTTGCGGGAAGGCGTTTGCACATTCAAAAGACAGCAAAATATTGCAGAAAAATCACCGTGTACACCAACGCTGTGTGCAAACATCCCAGCGGGATGCAAGTCAAACAACAACAACCACAAGACAGCTTAGATTAAGGCCATCAGTCTAACTCCGTACTACAACAACACAAACATGGCCAAACCAATACACTTTTCGAAATCACCAAAATAAAGCCATGCAAGCAATGAAACAGCAATCATAGGAAATGTGACGGAATTTCACAATAAATGACATAAACAACATGTACCACCAGAACCCTGCAGCCACAGCTGCTGCTGCATGAGTCACTCCACAACAGCAGCAGCAGTCGGAGTATTGTAAATAACTAGAAATATGAATAAATTATGTTAATGAGACCGTCGCAATAAACACGTGACGTCATTAACGAACTCTTTATGTTAATGAGCCGCCCGTCACTGGGCGTGGCTTTGCCCAAATAAGGATTGGCAACTGGAACGATCTGCAGTGACCGAGGCGGAGGTGACGTCACGTTCAAGAGCGCGGTGGACGGGGGGAGGGGGGTGACATCCTTGGCGACATGACGTCACTAGCAAGGTACACCTCCCCTGGCGTTTCACGCGGATGACGTAATGCTGAGTGGTGACGTCACAGAGCGGGGTTGGAGTTTATGTTGATTTAGATCCATTTTCCATTGCTCCATCTCTTGAACAGAGACCCCTTGGGTGTGTACACACTGTGTGTGTGTGTACACTGTGTGCTGTGTGTGTGTGCACTGTGTGTGTGTCTGTGTGTGTGTACACTGTGTGTGTCTGTGTGTGTGTACTGTTTGTGTGTGTACACTGTGTGTGGACACTGTGTGTGTGTGTACTGTGTGTGTGTACACTGTGTGTGTACACTGTGTGTGTGTACTGTGTACACTGTGTGTGTGTACACTGTGTGTGTGTACTCTGTGTGTACACTGTGTGTGTACTATGTGTGTACACTGTGTGTGTGTGTACACTGTGTGTGTGTACACTGTGTGTGTGTGTGTACACAGTGTGTATACACTGTGTGTGTGTGTGTGTACACTGTGTGTACACTGTGTGTGTACACAGTGCGTGTGTGTACGTACAGTGTGTGTTACATGTACGCACACAATCAGACAAGTATTCATTCTAAATTATTGACAGGCATATGCACAACATTAATTACTGCAGTGAAACTTACTGCATCGTGCTATGGTTCTTTCAGTAAAGTCACGTAGAAGAAATTTAAATAGAATACGACGTTTCGATTGGAACACAAGCAACCATCTCAGGTACAACAAGTGAATGAGAAAACATAGTGAACTTAGAAATATAATGCAACACAACACAGAGTCAGCCAACACAACAGTCAACACCTACCTGGTTGATTACGTTCTTCCAAAATTGAAAATTTAGTTTAGATAACATCTTATTAACAAGGAGCTATTTAAAGAATGCACCCTCTACTGAACAGTGGATGTGAAACAAATTGTGCATTCAAAACGAGTAGGCTTTGCATGTTGGCGTCTGGGTCAAAAATGTAGCAAATTCTAAACATTACCTACAAACTCCACAAGCTGAGATGACAATCAACCATCGCCCCCATGACAGCTCTTGTCACACGCAGGCCGGTGCAGGGCCACCACCTTGTGCCACACAGGGGCAGCTGCCACTTGGGGTGCTCTTGAGTGTTTGAGACAAGATACGATCAAAACTCAGCAGAGGCACCATGTAAAACAATTATTATGAAACATAGTGAATGCTTGGGGCTTATTGGCTCTCGCGCTGGTAGAGATCTACCAACACACAGGTCCACAAAACTGGCCCTGCTCTTACTCTGCAGGTTGACACCTAGACAACTTCACATTCTTGTCATTAAAGGCCTGTGACAAGGGTGCATCTATTGGAGCGGCATCGTCCTGGTTTAAACATCTACCGATCTCCATTTGACTTTGTATTGTCTCAGAGAAGTCCACCCACACCTCCACCTCACAAACTGCTGGGCACATCAGATTCTCCTCCTGCTACTCATGATTAGCCCATTTTCTTCATCTTTATTCGATCTCCTTTAAAGTGTCCAACTGGGATTTTCTTCGTTCTTGTTTCACAGGGATGGGCTCACAATGCCAATTTCAGACTCCACTTCTGATGCGTTATGCGTTCTCTGGTGACTTGAAGATTTTATG